>JAVQKC010075429.1:0-26880 GCA_036025475.1 Philypnodon macrostomus | reverse complement strand
TACCTATGGTCATGAGCTTTGGGTCATGACCGAAAGGACGAGATCTCGGATACAAGCGGCCGAAATGAGTTTTCTCCGACGGGTGGCTGGGCGCTCCCTTAGAGATAGGGTGAGGAGCTCAAACACTCGGGAGGAGCTCGGAGTAGAGCCGCTGCTCCTCCACATTGAGAGGAGTCAGCTGAGGTGGCTCGGGCATCTGTTTCGGATTCCCCCTGGACGCCTCCCCCGGGAGGTGTTTCAGGCAGGGAACGCCTTGGGATTCCTCCGGAAGAGCTAGAGGAAGTTTCTGGGGAGCGGGGAGTCTGGGTGTCCCTGCTTAGACTGCTGCCTCCATGACCCGGCCCCGGATAAGCGGAATAAGATGGATGGATGGGCTAAGAAAGGTCACGAGCTCCTGTCGGCTCCTCCAATATGGCAGAAATACTGGATAACACTCTGAAGTCCATACCATAGCACATAACACAACAATCTGGGCCATGATTCACTGTTGACACCAGGTATCACATAGACTCACTGAACATGAAATACATATTATGCAATCAAATTCTCATAATTTCAACTAAACATCTGACCTCCTCTACTGTCTACAAACATATCTTCAAAACATTTGCAGATTACATCTTTACAACGTTCCACCATTGCTCAGTGGCTCATTGTAAATAAACAATAGCTGGCAGTAGGTATGAGGTAATTGAGTGTATGCCTTTTGCACAGCACATTGAAAGACTTAGACACAGAACTATCACAAGGTTCCCACGCCAGCGCTGATCCTCCCCGCAACAAGATGTCTAGCAGCATTCTCATGTGTAGATAAGAGAGAAACTGGTAATAACAGATGCATTATTATATTATATATGATGGTGCACTATACAGTCTTTTCACCAGCAACAGTAAACGTAAGATATGGTGAAGATCCGTTAGGGCTTGTGGAGGACTGGAGCATGTCCCAGCAACTGTGAACCTTAGGCCTGGGGCGAGGTCTGTGGACAACTGTTCACTTCCTCCGCCTTCATTCGACTCAAAAGGACCCACAGTGACACAGGGAGAACAACAAACCTGCCTCTAGTAGAGTCTGCATGTCCTCCTTGTGTCACTGTGAGTCCTCTCCGGGTACTCCGGATTCCTCCTATCATTCAGAAGAATCCGTGACTCTAATTTGCAGTTCTTTTCAAAACACTTCTTTTTTCACGGGACATTTTGTGCATAGTTGATAGTGGTGATTTTTCTCTGTCTAGTTGTTCACACGAAACAGTGGACCCCATTGGTTCTATGGACAGCACATAAAGTCTGTACAAATAGCTGAATATGGTACTGAGTTTATCAGCATTACTAAGAGATATGAGTGTTTTGTTGAAGTGTCACTTTCGTTGTTATTATAAAAAATAACATGCTGCACTTTAGGGTGACCAGATTTAGGGTGACCAGATTTAGGGTGACCAGATTGTAAGGTAAGTCCTTTTTGAAACTGGGACCAAATGGGGCAATGTTGCACTTCTTACGATTCTAAACAGCATTAATTAAATAGATTCATATCATTGGGCATATATATAGTGTAAGCTTCAGAAGTAGCTTATTGCTTACACAAAGTCACATTAACTAATATTACTCAGATTCAACTACGTAGAAATAAAATATGCTGGGACACAATTTGTGGAACTCACTCACTGATCAATCAAGTGGTTTGTTTAAGCCAGAACCACCTGGTGAGGTAAATGCTTGGTGGGTGATGGACATAAGTGTGTATACATTTTACATTCAACCATGTGTTAGAGGACTTGCACATTGTAAATGAAACACTTGGGTTTGCTTGCTCAGTTAAATTAATGCATTTGCCCGTAGTGATTGTTCTGCGATAAGTAATTACAATAACAGGCCGTGTGTGATTACTGTGGCTGTACATAATTAAAGTCGTAACAAATCAGGTGTTCATAAAATACATGCCTCACTCTACATGACTGGGGATGTGGAGAAAGTCACTGCATAAAAGGCTTTGAAAAACACCTTTTTTCAGCAAAAATTTACATTGTGCTGGGTTTTGACTACTGTACTGTACTGAGTGCACTGAGTGAGATATTACGTCAAAGCAACATTGGAACTGATAATGGCGTAGGTCAGGAAAGCTTGTGAATTGAAGTTTCCCCGAGTGTGAGTGCGAGTCCTGTGACGATAGCTGAGCAAATGTCCAGACTGTGCCCCATAAGACCCATAGTACTGAACAAACACATACTCCGAAAAAGTAAATGTTGGGATGCTGTGTTTTTTCTAGTGGCTCAGCACTGATCCACACATTCAAGATTGTATTTGAGATGTCTCTATCTATATACAGTCCATGAGTGTTGAATGCACACTTAAGTAAATTGAGACAATGACAGATTTTGGTTGTGAATGAATACTGCGGCTTTATACACTCGGTCAGTTCACATCAGTGCTTTTAAGCTGATGGCGGTGATTGTTGTGTTTAAAAAAATGACTAGCCTTTATGTGTGTGATTGTTTGTGTGTTTGCTGAATGCCTCTGTAAAGCCCATTGGTTATAGAGACAGCACATACAGGCTGTACAAACCAATCAGGTGTCCAGTACGGAGGACATGAGTCACTCGACTGAGCACATGAGGAAAGTCAGTAACTCTACAAAATAACAGCACAATTATGTTTCATTATCACAACTGTATCACAAGGAAGTGATGAAGTCAGTGATGTAGTTGTTTATAGATGGTTTGATTCTGACTTTAGTCCAAAAATTAGAACACACCTTTTACAGCATTGACACCAAGAAGCTCTGTTCTATCACCACGCCCGCAGCAGAACCATCTCACTCTCCTCCATTACCACCACCTCAGCAGTACAAACATCTCACTCTCCTCCATCACCACCACCTCAGCAGTACAAACATCTCACCCTCCTTCATCACTACCTCAGCACTACAAACATCTCACTCTCCTCCTCCATCTCCACCCTGTCTTCAGAAATTGTGTCTTCAGAAGAAATACGTTGCTGTAATCTTCCAGTAACTATCTAGATTTCTTTACCTGGATATGGCGAACTAGAAACTTTCCCCAACATTGCACCATTAGGAAGCAGTTTGTTTTGTGAAGGAAAGCAGACGTGCGTTGGTCCTGCCCCGTGCTCCCTGGGGGTCATCTTCACATCACAGAGGTGCATCCTGAGCTCGGACCAACGGGAAGGAACGGGATCTTTGTGTATGTTTGGAATATGTGTGCTAAAACGCTCCAGGTCACAGTGCTGGGAACAGCTGCAAGCAGGACTTCCTGTTCTGAATAGGAAACAAAATGGCAGCTGATGTGAGGCCTGGAACAATGCTGTGAAAGTGAGCCACCACCCAGGTTAGAGAGAGTGAGGGGGCTTGTGAATCAGAGGGCAACAGGGTGAGCGAGCGTGGCACATAACTTGGGAAACATATGTTGGATCCCCCCCCTATGGCTTTGTGTTCACTAGCGGCATGTTGAAAGCTAAACAATGCATACGAGGAAGCTCTTAGAGGCATTATGTAATGAAATAATAGGCTTGAAATGAAAGAGCTGAGTTGAAATAAGGATAAATGCAAATGTGCTCAACAGTTACTATACTGAGGTTTTGTTATAATGCAAAGCAAAAACTACCAATGCAAAAGCAACACTATAAACTAACACTCAGCAATCCTTCCAGATCTTGAAACAGGATCTTTGTCAGGATGTATCTACTTCGAGGACTATTCTTTTGTGCATGTTTAAGGTCGTACATGGAAAAAAAATAAAAACACCCAGACACAGATATATGCAAAGTCCACACAGAAAAGCCCCACCTGACTAGTCTGAGAAATGAACTGGTAACTAACCAGCTAACCAAGATTTGTATATTATAATACAACTTCACGCCAGAATGTCATAAAGAATGCCAATTAAGAGTTATCGACTAACCAGGTTTTTGTAAATCTAGGATTCAATCAAATATTTTGAGGCGTTGAGGAGTTTGTTTGTTTACAGAAGGTCAAATGACAGAAATAATAGCTCTCTTTATTACTTTTCTGTCAAGTTACTGAAATATTGCTTTGCTATTTCCAATAGTTAAATCCGCATTAGCCCACAAATGCTGTGAAACAAAGATAGATTTAAAAATAAATCATCCATCCATCCATCTTCTTCCGCTTATCCGAGGCTGGGTCGCGGGGGCAGCAGTCTAAGCAGGGACGCCCAGACTTCCCTCCCCCAGAGAGTAAATGATGAATAAATCATCTACATTGTAATTTTACAATTACATGTCAGTGCCGTGGTAGAGAACATTTAGACATTTTCCATGCAATAGGACTACGTAGGCCTAAAGCAGTATATGCTAACATATAAATGTATATTTGTGTTATGTTAGAGAGTTTCTGTTACATGTTGCTCTTTAGTTTTTTATTTAATATGTGTGTGTGATAGCTGTTCACTGAAGCAGCATGATTATATGTTTGTGGTTTGGATACAGATTAACTCTATAAAGAAGCTATGAGTCATAAACATATGCTTTCTGTGGTCTTCGTTGCCTTGATAAAGGAAACCTGATTGCCAACCTGTCTTGAAAATCTCGTTCAATTTAGCCAACACAAGAACACCACCATTTTTATTGCTATAGCGTCATACATACATAAATTCCTTACTGTATTTAGCTCTCCTCCTACAACCATACTAAAAGAACTGTTGATGATGCTGTCCATAGGTCTATAGGGCAGCTGCAATTGGCATGGCACAGACATAAAACGACTGCTATTGGTAACAAATTTATTCAGTGTCAGAGATTCCCAGACTGACTGCCAAACAATGTCTATCTACTTCATGAGCATTCTCACGTTCTCAGATGCCTTCGAAATAGGTCCTTGGAAGCGGCTTTGTTTTCAGGATGTAAGCAGAGTTATTTTTAGTTTGTCAGACGCAAATTTAGCCAAATGCGTTGTCGTCTCTCTAGCTCAAGTATTAGCTCCAAAATAATGGAGCAGATGTAAGTAGAGGAGATGGGGAAGTGGCACTGAGAGAGTTTATACAAGACTGCATGTAGTGTGTGGGCCAAGGGACAAATAAAAAAGCTGGAATTACATCATTGTGTTGATAGTTGTGGAGTACCACCCACTGGCTGCTGATAATGTGTTAGCTCAGTGGAAGTTTACACCTAGACATGTGACTGTAATGTGACTAAAAGATACCAACTCCAACCATGGAGTTGGTATCTTTTAGCTCAATTAAGTATTCAAGATAAGTCTGCATATCTATATATTTATTCTTTTGGACCCACATGCCTAGGGACCTTCCTCTAGATCAGGGGTGCCCAAACCTTTTCCCTCTGGGGGCCAAAAAAAAAAGATGACTGGTTTGAGGGTCAAATGCAAAAATATTTAGCATTTGATGAGATGAAATTGATTCTGTAATTAGCAAAACAGTTCTTTAAAATTTTCACTCTCTTATTTTATTCATAGGGGTCCTCTCCTCAGAAGATTTTTAGTGCATTTTAACAGGTCTTTTAGCTGTTTATTGTTTCAGAAAAATGTTTGCTAAACAAAACAAAAACTATTGTTAAATTCAAAGTGTAATTTAATACACACTCAAGAACTGCCCGCTACACTTATGTCATTCATAATTGTGCCTAATATCAATGGCTCATGGGAAGCTGCTCTACCCACTATATTGTAATATTGTACACAATATTAATGATTGATATTTTTATTTGTTTTAAGTTTTTTTAAATAGCTTGTAGTAAAGTAGTTTAGTTCAAAAGTCAAAATGAGAATCAAAGCACTTACTCGATCTTGCAATGGTGAAAAAAATAGTGCCCAGACCTGGACTTTACCTGCAATCTGCCAAATCAAGGGTAGCCACATTATTGCTATGGGATTATTAGTGATTATTGTCATGGTATTTTTATGGTAAACTAACACTACAAATGTGTTGTTGATGGTTTCTTGCTGTCTTATCTTAGATTTGTTCAGAATTCACAAACCCACACTAAAAATCAGTCTTCCTCCTCCAATCACTTAAAATGTAACAAAACCTAACCAATCGACTTCGGTAGAAGTGCACACACAAAAACCATAAGTGTGTTTACAAAATCAGAAGTGCACACACAAAAACCATAAGTGTGTTCACAATTTTAGAAGTTCACACACAAAAACCTAAAGTGTGTTTACATGTTCAGAAGTGCACACACAAAAACCAAAAGTGTGTTTAAAATTTCAGAAGTGCACACACAAAAACCAAAAGTGTGTTTACAACTTCAGAAGTGCACACAAAACCAAAAGTGCGTTCACAATTTCAGAAGTGCACACACAAAAACCAAAAGTGTGTTTAAAATTTCAGAAGTGCACACAGAAAAACCAAAAGTGTGTTTACAACCTCAGAAGTGCACACAAAACCAAAAGTGCGTTCACAATTTCAGAAGTGCGCACACAAAAACCAAAAGTGTTTACAAAATCATAAGTGCACACACAAAAACCATAAGTGTGTTCACAATTTCAGAAGGGCATATACAAAAACCTAAAGTGTGTTTACAATTTCAGAAGTGCACACACAAAAACCAAAAGTGTGTTTACAAAATCATAAGTGCACACACAAAAACCCAAAGTGTTTACAAAATCAAAGGTGCACACAAAAAACAAAAAAGCCTGTTCACAATTTCAGAAGTGCGGTTTTGTGTGCGCACCTCTGAATTTTTTTGTTTTGCCCTTCAGAGCCACCGTTCAAAAACCTCCTTGGCAAACAGTAATAGTTCCACCTTAGCTTAACATCTTCTGAAAACTCTCAAGGCCGTTTTTGGTTTTTTGTTTGCACTATTCCCTGTCTCTTATCACACTTCCACAGCTCTCACAAAGATGGAGGGATGCTTTTCTTCACTTGTACTTCCAATTAGAGCGGAGAGGATAAGAAAGCTGCCGACAAATAGATAACGTGATTAAACTGGAGAATGTAATAGTGTCCCTAAAGAGAGAAGCACATCTTCACATTCTTCAAAGACGAACACTTACATAACCACTGTCTATTCTAGCTTGATATCCTGCTGCATATCCCAGGTCAGATGTGACTGAACACTTTTCTGAATTTATTTTGTCTCATTTTGGTCCAAAGCGTGCATTGTATGAAAAATGTAAGTCAAGTGGTTCTCAAACTGTGGTACAGGAGCTCATTATGGTACTCTAGGTTTTGTCAATGTTAAAAGTTGTGTTTTTGCATATAAATATAGATGCACAAATGCTAGGGATAGTGATATAGTTCTGCTGCTGGGTAGGTGATGAAGGAGAGTGACATGGTTCTGCTAAATGGTGGCGCACTGTCACCTCACAGCAAGAAGGTCCCTGGTTCGAGTCCCGGACCGGGCCTTTCTGTGTGGAGTTTGTATGTTTCTCCCCGTGTCTGGGTGGGTTTCCTCCGGGTACTTATTAGGTTAATCCTCCAGCTAGGTACATCCTGACCAAGATTCTGGCTCAAGATCTTGAGATGGGTCCCTGGGCGCTGCTCCTGACAGGAAGCCCCAGCAGCACTGAGGGATAAACTGCAGAGGTGGTGATAGAGGAAGCTTGATATGTGGGGATTGGGATATAGTTTTGCTGCTGGGTAGGTGATAAAGGAGAATGTGATGGTTCTACTTCTGAGGTGATGATGGAGGAGTCCGGCTTATAGCCCATGACAAAAAATGGGAGACAGTCAAAGTTCAGAGGGTGGGTCTCTGCTGCTGAGGTCATGATGGTGAGGAAAGTGAGATGGTTCTGCTGCTACAGATGGAGGAGAGTGGGATAGGTCTGCTGCAGTTGGAGGAGAATGAGATAGTTCTGCTGCTGAGGTCATGATGGAGAGGAAAGTGAGATGGTTCTGCTGCTACAGATAGAAGAAGAGTGAGATAGTTCTGCTGCTTAAGTGGTGATGGAGAGGAAAGTGAGATGGTTCTGCTGCTACAGATAGAAGAAGAGTGAGATAGTTCTGCTGCTTAAGTGGTGATGGAAGTCTGGCTTCACTTCTAGTTTCAGTGACAAATGTACTTTTCAATCCATTTTGCACCATTAACTGTCCATATGGCACTAATTGCAGATCACATTTGGACCCAGTGTTCTCTATAGTTCACTTGGAAAAGCTTTTCATTTCATTACAAAACTTTTCAAAATGATGTACGCAATAACCACGACTTGTTTATGCGCAGTCAAATCACCAATCCCATTACCATTAATTAGCATGTTAATTACTTACTGTTTCAACTCCATTCTTTGGTTTCTGACTGGTTTAGACTGTGAAAAAAGTGGCACAATGTCTGAAGACAGGCTGTGCAGTGATTTGAAGTGAGCAACAACAAAGTATGTCATTTTGTGGGACTCCGGGTGCTTGTGCTAACTTTCAGACAATACGTTCTCACAGCAGCAAATGAACTAATGTTTCAGCTAGTTCTGAATCATGAAGCTAGAATGTCACCCCAATAGGGCTTTTGTATGTGCTTGAGAAAGAAGCAGACATGCAGTTAACTATTACAAAATATAAACAAATGTTTGTCATATGGAATGTTCAAAATTCCAGAATGGAGATGACTGGAGCAAAAATTAGTTAACTTTACAAAAACTATGGTTTGTGGTGAGGGATAGAATAATCCATCCATCTTCTTCCGCTCATCCGGGGCCGGGTCGCGGAGGCAGCAGTCTAAGCAGGGACGCCCAGACTTCTCGCTCCCCAGACACTTCATCCAGCTCTTCCGGAGGAGTCCCGAGGCGTTCCCAGGCCAGCCGAGAGACATAATCCCTCCAGCGTGTCCTGGGTCTTCCCAAGACCATCTTAATTTTTTATATTTTGTGGCTGATGCTAATTTCTCCATTGAAAATGTATTATGGTCTTGCCTCCAGTTGCATTAATTCTGGAATTTAGAACTTTCTGTTTACAAACTTTGAAAGGGTCTATAATTAAGCATGTAATGATAAAACTGCACTACCTGATTTTACTACCACTAATACCACTGCCTGATTAAAAAAAAAAACGGACTTTTAGGTCCTCTGTGGGTCGGACAGGAGCGCTCTGATTGGTCGATACATCCATTATCTATTCAGAACTGGAATCTATCAGGAATAATGTGAGGAAGCTTAAAGTAGACTGTATTTCCACTTTGCATCATTTAAATAATTATAGCAGATGTAGGTAGATGTAGAAGCAGATGAATTCATCCAAAACTGATTCACCCAGGAGCAGGTTAAGACAAACTTTGCCATGTTTAATTTCGCCACGCCCACAAAAGCACTTGAAACTCCCACTTCCTCCCCACAGCACGTGAAGGCAGCATTATTCAACGCCAGCTCCTTTTTACGTAAAGACATCCCTGTTGCGTTGGTGGATTTGTTGTGAACAGCTTGACGAATGGAAGTGGCATTAGTGACATTTACTGCATCTGGTGAGATGTGAGAAATTCCCAAGTTCTCTGCCTCTACATCTTCTGTTCTCGTCTACACACAAACTGTTCTTGAATTTGGGGGTTGCCATGGCGACCGCTCACCCACATGTCTCGACGACACAGCTGTTTCCTCTATCCTTCACATTCGGCCTGCGCACAATGGACTGAATGGGCAATCTTAGCTGTGCATCCTGGGTATAAGGGCCTGCTAATCGTGCTTTTTCGAATTTAAAGTTGCAGTACCTACTTTTGTGCAGAAAATATAAACCAACAAATTGGTCTATGTATGAATGATGCACTTCCCCTTCCTGTCCTTCTCAACCCTCTGTCCGGTCTCACACAAACCAGGAAGTATCAGAATAACATCAGTCTGAAGTTCACTTTTTTTTTTGCTGGGAATAAGCTGGGAATTTTCAAATAAAACATCAGCTCCCTCAAATTAAATCTGATAGATTCTAGTTCCTGATAAATAAACAATGTTTTCACCAATCAGAGCGCTCCTGTTCTGTGGAAGCGTGTGATTGGCTAAAAACAAGTTTCCCTGTGCTCTAAATCAAAACTTTAAAATACAGCCCACAGAGGGTGTCAGAGTCTCATGTTTTCTCAGAAGACTTCTGATATGCTGTAGTATTGCCTGCGTTATTATTTTTGCTCAAATACAAAGTAAAAATGTCAGGCTACAGCAGCTTTAAGGACACGAGGATGCTATGTTTAGGGCTGTACTTACAATGAAGCGGGGGATCTAAAAATGGGCAATGCTTTCAGAATTAGATTTTCCTTATGCATGGGCTAATGTGTTACATGGATCTACAATGGAAGAAAATGCCCCTAATACAAGGCCTGGCAATGAGCAAAGACTATACTATTACTAAACCATGATTTGTGACAGTGTTAAAAAAATTATATGGCAGTTTGTCATTCAAATCCCCATCCATCTGCATACTGTTGTTGTGTCCTTGAGCAAGACATTCAGTGAAATAAGTGCAAATTTGCTGTTGACAGAGGCTAAGAATTAGCCAAACTGGTCAGCTGTACCCGTGTTCTCCAGATCTTTTGTTAACTATGTGCACTACTATGAAGTCTTATAGCTGATTTCTAGTGTTTATAGTGACCCATTGCAACAATATAAATCAAAAAACTTTGTACAGAACTATAAACCGTGAGTCATTATTCAACATCCTAATGTGTGGCAGAATGTACCCAGACACCTCCACATCTTGTGTCTGACTGCAGTGAAGAGAAACCGGAAATTGCACCATCACCCACTCACTTGACCTTGAACTCACCATTATCAGGCTTTAGAAAAACGAACAAAGCATACGGTTCACTCACATGTCCTAGTAACAGAGTCATTATAGACCGATTCGAACTGGCATTTAGATGAAATCTGCCTCACAGTAAGGGGCTCTGCAGTCAGCTCCGTATGGAGGTTTCAAAGGTAACACCCAGACTCTTAGTTACTGCATGGCCGCGGATAAACCAGCCTAATTATGACACAATGAGACAAGATAGATCCCCACTGAGCCTCAGCTGTGAGAATGTGAGCCAGCATCCATATAGTGCATTAAACTAATAGCTCCATTATTGGCTGCTATAAGGAATAACTTTGCCATAGAATGAACAAAAGCCCATATATTCACTGTTTGGGCTAATGAAAGGAATAGACATGCAGGTAGCAGACACCATCCTGTATTTGTCTCTGAACTGGTCACTAATGGAGGCCGAATAGGACAGTGCTGTGGTCTGCTTGGTGCTCAGACTGAAGAGGTGCAAAAGGGTCAGATATTCCATTTCTCTAATAACGTTCTCAGTTGCATCTCTCTGCCTACTTTGCTCACACAACTATCAAGTCTGCATTGGTTGAGGTAAGATTTATTGTTGTCCCCGTAGGAAAATTTGACCAATTTTTCAATGCTGCTGGAGGAACCTCTCAGGACGAGTGCAGGTACTGTACCTAGTTAGGGTATTTTCTAATAAATGTTTTAGATTGATATGGAACACGACGCTTGCATGAGACCAGATTATACTATTAACACAGTATTGAATGACCATGGTTGAGTAACTGGGAAAATTAGATTTAAATAATAATAATAATAATAATAATTCAAATACATCAAGCTACAGCTGCCCTGGGGCAAACTGACAGAGATGGCAGCCATACCACAACAACGTCCTCTTTGACCCTCACCTCAACCACATTCATACAGACATTGGAGACAAGGTGGCCCAGGGAGACAACCAGAACCAAGACAACATTGCATGAAACGACATATACATTAAAACAGCATGATTTACCTGCAGTAATAGAGATGCGCCTAGAGTAAACCTTTGTCATTTGTGCTCTGATTGCTGATTTGATTTGATTTGATGGCAACAGTATGAACTTGAGTGCACAGAGTGGAGCATGACTTTTGGGACAGGGCCAATGAACAGCCAAAGCACTATCATTTATTCAAACTGTTACAATTAATAACAATCAGGCAACATTGGACAAACTGACTTTTCACTTTGGCCACAATGTCCAAATCATTTTTAAAATAAGTGCACTAAAATCCTGCATATTAAACTAACCATGGAGGGGCGGGGGGCTAATGTGAAGAGTGGCTCCAAATGTTCTGTCAGACATGGCCAAGTGCTTTAGATGTTACTTCAGCCTCATACTGTTCTCTGGTATTAATAGTTTTGTGGTCTGCCAAATGTGCTGTTTTTTATACAAATTAAATACATAGAGTATATACTTTATGTGGTTGCTAACACCTCTGGAGAATTTGCCAGAAGTAATGTAATGTAACACGAAAAGATAAATACATACTATTAGGCCAGTCACAATAACACATTTTGAAGGATGATAAATATTTTATAATATTGAGTATTTTATACACTCATATATTGTTCCTATACACCTCGAATTATATCCTTTTCATTAGCAGTAACCTTATAATTATAATGTACTAATCTAATCTAATAAAAGCAATAAATAAATACAATCAAAACAGATCAAGTAATTGCTCTACAGAACAGTATTAACAAATTCTGTCAATTAGCATCAAATTGGGCAAAATAAGGTTCCAAAAAATTTATATATAAAAATATATTTATTTATTTTGATATATATTGAACGATAAGTCAATATAGTAATTATTATATTTAGGTTTCTGGTGGCGGTAAGCTAAGTTACCTGGACAGACCACACCAATGACATTGCTGGCTATTATCAAACTCTACAAAAACAATCACCTTCATAGTACTAGTAGTTCACTGTATGCAGGGTGGGTACAGTGTCTTGGCCCAAGTGCACAATGGTGAATCAATGGAGAAACAGTACGCAGTGGGTCTTGCCGACTACAGCCTCTCTAGGTGGAGCCTGCATGTCCTCCTTGTGTAATCATGAGTTCTCTTCAGATAGTCTGGCTTCCTTCCATCCCCTAAAGACACGCATGTAGTAGATGAATTAGTCACTCTATATGACCTTTAGTGAATGGTTGTCCCTCTGAGTATGTCTGTCAACTGGGAAAGCGGAAGAAGATGAGTGAACAAATACATTAAAAAGTACATCAAATGTCAAATAGAGGCCACTGAAGTCTATAGAAGGGGTTACATGTGTTGTTAGCCACTGTCAGACCTGAGAGCTGTAGTCATAGTTCTTAGCTTTATAAAAATGACATGCACTTTCAGGTCAGAATCAGGTCATCCAAGTGCACACAGACAATCAGTCAGTCGAAAATATTGACGAGGTTTCAACTATATTTAAGTAAATTGTATCGCTGTAGCTCACATTAGAAGAGCTGGGCTGTTAAATGTACTTCAAAATCTATTTTCACATCCACTGAATCTTCCTGGAGCAGATTACACCTTCAGTACGGCGGTTAATAGCTGCCACGTCTGGACCCAGCTGCTTAATAGACCTCAGAAAAAGAAAATAAAGGGTGCACACATTTAGAGAAACTAAAAGCATCTTGGTGTTATTTCTGAACAGTGCAATTTAGACACTTCCTAGATAGAATGTATTACTGTTGCTGGGTTGCAGGTGGCATCACAACATTCGATAGCCCTATACATTATAATGGGAGATGGGGGGAGAGGAAAATGACTGTTGTGAATCTGGAGATGTTATGTGTGGTTGGATATACAGGGGGGTAATGGACTTTGTCACTAATAAAAAAAGATCAGATTCAACATTTACGTGTATTTTTTTGGAAAGATATTTCTTATAAATGCCCCATAGAGTTATTACAGAATTCTGGCCCCTGCCCCCCATCTGAGGGTATGACATCATCACATTCTAAAACCTGAAACCCAGAAATACATGAGCTGATTGTACAGTTATACAACAGACTTCTTGGCTTTACCATTTTAATGAAATAAAAGAAGTACTAATAATAACTAAATAGGACTAAACCAGGAGTTGAACTTGAACAAAAATACTTCTACATAACACTAGAGCCCATATATTCTTACCACAGGAACAGACAGCTAAGAGAACAGACGGTCTTCATTTGTGTGCTGTCAGTGAATGGGTAGACCATTTGCTGCTCTAATGATAGGTGCACATTTCTCACAAATATTGTTAGACGGATGTGTCTGCCTGACTCAATTAGCGTAAGGTACAAAATGACTAAAGGAATCAAACCCTTCAACCAGAGGGTTGGTGGTCCGAGCCCCCGTCCGAGTGCATACTGTCGTTGTGTCCGTGGGCAAGACACTTAACCCACATTACCTATGAATGAATGTGGTTGTGTGATTGGTGTTTGGTGGTGGTAGGTGCAAACTGGCAGCCACGCTTCCGTCAGTGTGCCCCAGGGCAGCTGTGGCTACATAGTAGCTTACCACCATCAGGTGTGACTGTAGAGTGAATGAATAGTACAAAAATATGTAAAGCGCTTTGAGTGTCTTGAAATGCACTATATAAATGGAAGTTAATAATAAAATTTAAAAAAATAATAGGCTGATAATCAATGCATATTAAAACAGATTTGTTCATCAGGATTAAATTTGGTGCCTCTCAAGTACAATGTTTCTGATTTGCATTTGCTGTCAAATTTCCCCACCTTAGTGCAGAAGGTCCTGGGTTCAACTCCCTCTCAGCGCAGAGAAACTGTCCCCAATCTGCTGGTCCCAAGCCTAAATTAGAGACAGTTTTTTTATCAGCAATTACAACAATTCACCTACCTATAATGTATAATGTAATGTTTCATTGCCACAAACGGGAACTCCAGTCAGTCAGAGTCAGTGAAAGAACAAAAATCAAAGGATCTGTCTTGGTCTTTATCAACTAGAAGATCCCCAAATCCAGAAGGCACTGTATCTTCACTTATCTAAATCCTTCAAGGAAAATAAAACATTAGCCTCTGCAAGTGCGTGAATGACTATGTATTAACTTGCATTTCTGAAGAATCTGTCCTTGTTCTATTGCCATGGTAACAACAAGCTAAATGTTTAATTGCGTAGGCCATTTGCTCACATGTATTAAAAAGTGAATCATGTGTATGTTTATTAGACTCATCTAAACAGCATCTTCCCTGTATTCCTGATTCTTAGAAAGGTCTGTTGATGTTAGTATGTGCAGCTGAAGACTCTTAAGACTCAGTATATCTAAACTCCATCAGTATCACGTTATAATCAGTCACTCATGTGTTTCAACCATGGTTTCAACTCAACAAACAGCCCTTAGCACATAGAGTCATACAAATCTATGCACTGAGAGAGGTTAGAGATGAGTCTGTTTCAGCTGAGTCACAACAACAATGCAGCTGTCTCATACTGACCCCTTGTGGTGCAGAGAAAGTCATCAGTAGAGTTTTCTCATCTGTCATGATGATACATGTTTTTCAGTTTACGTTTTTTAAAATTACAGTTTGTAACACTTTATTTTACATAGCCCTTAACTACATTGTATCTTCCTCATTAAGTACAATGTAATAGACTGTGTAACAAACTGTAATAACATGTAACTACATTGTACCTAACCCTGACTTTAACCATTCTGTAGGGCTATGTAAAATAAAGTGAGGCCTTACAGATTTCAAAACACTTTTCAACCACAAATAACCAAAACAGTTTAACTAGATTATCCTTGAGAACTGTAGTAGTGAAATGAATGAAACAGAAAATCTTTTGATAACAATTTTTCAAACCTGATATTCAAAGACAGCTTTAAGGGCATGTTTGAGGAGGTAATGAAAGGTGCTTTGAGATTTTTATTTTATTCTGAAGAAAATGTAGAACGCATCTGGACAAGGTTTTTGTTTTGACGAGCTTTACCTGGTTGAATGAGAACCTTAATCGGCAGAACCCCAGTTTGGATTTTTCCTGAATTGCTGTGAAAAAGTACTTTTGACACAATACTACAAAACTATAAGATCATATACATATCCACTATACGTCATATATATGCAAAATGACAAAATATATTGGGTAATGTAGAGTATTGACATTCTGAAAAAAATAGAACACATAAAATTCAAAATGCTTGCAATCAGTGTCATAAAAAAATGCTGCTTTTAAATCCTGGATTCTGCACTTTTTCTGTGTGTTTTGTTGATGTCAGTCAGTCAAAAGCCAATGGTTATTCTGACGTACAAGCATGTCAATGACTAAGGCTTGCTACACTGAACATAGTCTCGGTAAAATCTTGCTCTAGGAATCTACAAGAAGAGAAGTAAATATTAATATTTTCTGGTTATAACCTTACCCCATTGAACTAACTTGTTTTCATGTAAAACATACAACGAACTACATCCATTTGCACTGTTTGTTCTTCAATTAGTTCTGATAACCACTTGACAAAACTGCACTTACTGAACAATGCACCAGTAAAAAAGCTTGTCTTGATGATTGAAACTGTCGGGTCACCGTGTTATCCTCTGACGTCAGAACACCCGGGCGAGTGTCGAGGGGTCTCTGTTCATTGTTCCACAGAGAGCAGAGAGAGATGTGGCTGATAGCTACAGTCCACACCTACACTGAGTTTGTTATTGTCCGGGAGCTGCCCACTCGGACCATGGGTCAGAGCGGTGCTGAAGACACCCACCGCTATCACTTTCCATAACTTCCTGTTCATTTGTAGTTTAGTGTGTCTCTCAATTTACATGGACTTTGTTTATTGAGCGTGTCACTGTGAAACAACAACTGGAGTTATAGAAGTGATGTTATGAATTTGAACCATAAAAGGAGTGTACATACAGATCTAAAGGTCCTAGGAATGAATCAGGCTAAACTACAAATAAACCACAAATAAACTACAGACTAGATTAGAGCTTTCCCTAATCTAACATGTGTGTAAACTATGGACTGAATCAAGGACTGTTAGGAAATATATAGCCCACAATTAGAAGTGGCTTACCTTGACAAGTCACTGTTGTTTTTATTCATGTAGCGCACATGTACACATCACAGTGAGTCATGTGTTTATTAAGCCTTTAAAAGTCACACAGCTGTCCTCTTTCAAACAAATGTTACATAATAACTCTGGTGACGAAGGAAGTGGACTCCAACAGTAGCCTATATTTGTGATGGTGAGTGAATAATGTAAACCATGAATCATCGGGGCTTGTGAACTCCAGGCCACTAGATGGAGTTGTGTTCAGATTGGCAGAGGCAAAAGATTATACAGTAGAGCTTTTAATAACATTTGGAATCATCCAGCTGTTTTGTCATTTGGAAAACCAATTGCAACAAATACATTTTATTAAATGAAATATAATCAGTTCAGTTTGGTCAATTTTGTCAAATGTGATAATAGTAATAAATACAATACAATGTGCACGGGCAACTTTTAATTCAGCCACAATGCACCAGTGTACTATTGTTGCTAATCCCTAAACTGGATAAATAAAAGGGTGTGTCAGGAATGAACATTGATGATTTGCTATGGCAACCCATAAGAGACAAAAAACAAAACAAAAACTGCACTATTACCGAAATATGTTCAATCATTTAAAGATGTTTTGTTATAGATTCAGCCCACCTAAAGTAAATACAATAAACTATAAGAACATAATGTTATAAAAGGGTTTAACAGAGTCCAACTTAATCAAAGTTAGTGTCTAATCTGTTCATAGGCACCTGGCATTTATAAATATATAAATATATTATTAGGCCTATATGTCAAGAGCAGACCAGTTCAGTGTTGTTGTAAGTCAAGTCTTTTTGTCTTCAGTGTTGGTTTAGTCCTTTTTTTTAGGTTGTTTTGTTTTTTCAACCTTTGACCTTTAATGTTATGAGAACACTACTCAAAAAATGTCTAAATCTGTTCATTGTAAAGCCCGGTTCACACTGAACGCTTTGGCTGTCGCAGACGAAAGATTCAAAATTGCAGGAAAATCGTCATAATACATTTTCAGAAATTAGAATTAGCCACAAAATGAAGATGGTTTTGACAAGTGACAACCACTCTCTACATGTAGGTGATGTCAGAGCCTGGTTAGGAAACATTAGTGAATGTACCTCACATTGTATGTTTATTTAGTAGCATTTGGCTGGAGGCAGAATTCTTGATCCTTACAGAAATAACCACAATATTTTTTTATATTACGTTCAGAATTATTCTATCCCTCACCACAAATCCTACTTTTTTGTACAGTTAATTCCCTTTGGCTCCAGTCTGGTTTATATCACACAGGGTCTGATATTTCTGACAATTTGTGTCTAGAATGTCTAGAAACATTCCTTTTCCGGCTTTTATTTTCCTATAGAAAAAAACCTGTGAAAACGTTACACAGAAATACAAAACACTAATGGGGGCTATAACATCAACATCAAATCATGAACCACGTCGAGTTTTTCTGCAATGTGGACCACACAAACTTTGATTTGATGTTGCTCTGGAGTCCAAGAGAGAGACTAAAGTAAAACTCGTCTACTATTGGTCAAAGTGGTAGCCCACGCAAAACATACTGACAAGTTAGCTACTTTACATAATATAACATTTTATCTTATTCAACAACACCCCCTACTGGAGCAAGATAAGTACATATAACAATTATTTTCTTCAGTTTTGAAGCTTTTTTAACCCTTGACCTGTTTTGTTCTCTGTGTTGATATAGGACAAACAATAACAGTTAATATGTTAATATTGGTGTTCAGCAACTATACAAAATATAATATTACAATAGCCAACTTTTTTTAGAGGTATAATAATTAAGTGGGTCTCAGAGAGGTTGAGGGTTTGATTTCCAGAAGTTGACTCATCCTCTTATTTATTTTCCTATGCACTTAGGCTTCCTTTTCCAAGTCATAGACATGCATGCAGCTTTCAATAATTTGGTGACGGGCACTTCAGCTCCTAAAGCAGATCAGAATCTGGGTATATGTTCACAGAACCCTTTAAAGGAAGAACTTAATGAATTTAAATGTTAAAAGGGATAATGTGTTGTGCACGATCTAGTCCGACATATTACATTAGATTAGAGCAGGGGTGTCCAGACTTTTTTTTTACTGAGGGCCACAATGTCAAAAATGAATCCGAAGGAGGGCCACTCACTGAGGTGACCGATTTCGCTTCACCAAAAGTCCCCTTCAGTTGTATCTGTTTTCTGGCCCCATACTGTAAGTTCTGGCAGGTTTTTTGCTTAGTGTTTCTCTATATTATAACCAGATAGGATGCGCAAAGATATCGTGTTGTGAATGATTTCTTTTAGTTGGATTATGTAGAGTCACATGCAGTAAAAAGACATTCGGGTCAATTGACAGGTGAGGGCCACCGTGCCTTAGTGTGGACACCCCTAGACTAGAGCGCACTTTGTAAAACAATTATCTAAATGATTTACTTACTTAGCTGTTCTCGTGCTCTTGATGTTTACCATTTTATTGCTATAATCTAAATAATTAAAAAAAAATAGTTTGGCTGGCTACAAATTGTAGATCTCTCACCCACACTTTGTCCTTGACTTCTCTTCACATAACGAACACACTCTGCTCATACTATCATTATCGCATGATTATTAAACCTCTAATTGGTTGACATTTGTTGAATAATTTTCCAGTATTTTCCAATGACCCTCCCCATATCCAGGGCTCCCCGTTAGCCCATGGTTAGTCCGCTCAGTGGTTGGTTTAAACGGCGTCACGACTGAGCCTTGCTCCTGCAGCGTGATTGGCTCAGAGCGCTCATCCGGGTACTGCGCCAGAATGAGCCCATTAGCTAAAGCTACCAATATGGCGGAGGTAAGAGGGAAAACAGGGGAGAAGCTCTCGCACTTAAATCGATATTTTAAATCTTGGGCTTTTTATTTTCACCTTGTATGCTATCGATTGGACGTATAATGAGTTTTGCCGCACATACACCGTGGATCGTGGAGTAATATGGGGTTTGATGTCGATAAATTATGTTTAAATGTCGGGACGGATCCTTCACTACCAGGCCGCTGCGCCTTCGCTCTCAGCTGCTTCGGTGTAGCGTAGCGGCGGTGTAAATTGATACGTAAATTTAATGTTAGCTTGCTGGTGGAAGAAAATAATCTATAACATCAGAATTTGATGAATGGACATGTGTTTTTACTTTCCGACCTTATTTTGCGGCATGTATGTCGTTCACATAGTTCATCTCTGTCGACTGTAATACCGCGCGAATAAAATTAGTGTTTACGTTTTCCGAGGCATTGGGATTTTTGAGCCTAGCTAGTCGCTTGCTAGCTAACATTTACAGAAGCCGACACAGCATAGCTCACAATCCTCTCGTGAAATATTTACCAAAGGACACACAATCGCCTTTATTGGTTATGATACACGAAGATAAACGCGTCTAGTGTGAATGTTTGGCGGTTTTATTCTGCCTTTTTAGACAGTTTTTTTATACAGCTGGTCATTTCAAATAACCTTAGCAATTCAACTCTTTTACGTTCACGACATGCATTGCACTGTACGTTGCCAGCGCTTAATATCTCAATAATTGATTTAATTGTTTTGCAGGCTTCCCTAGGGAGTTCAAGTCCAGGTAAGATTATTTTATATGTCTAGCAATTATTTTACGACTGGACATTTCCGGAGTTTCAATACAATATATCTGTTTAATTACTGGTTTATATCAAGTATATGCTATTGTCTTTCATGTGAAAATTCATCTCTTGTCCTCAGTTGGCTCTTTATCGTCAGAGGATCATGACTTTGACCCAACAGCAGAGATGCTAGTCCATGAGTATGATGATGAGAGGACCCTGGAAGAGGAAGAGTCCCAGGAAGGAGGCAGGAATTTCAGCTCGGAGCTCGCAGATTTAGAAAAGGTATGTATGGATGATTAAGTAAAGCGTACATTTAAATGAGCTGATATGGTGGTTTTATTTAGCGCACATTACTAGTGAGTGTTTTGGTTTGCTGTGGTAGAACAGAAATTTATATATCTTATTTTGATGTTTGCATTTAGGAAGGGAACATGCCATTGGAGGATCTGTTGGCTATGTATCGTTATGAGGCCTCAGCAGGATCCAGTATAGACAGCTCTTCAGGCGACCTAACGGACGAGCTCCCAGACATGACTTTAGACAAGGTACATTGTTTTTGGTTTAACGGTGGACTTGGTTAATGCTTTATATTTGTATTGTATAGTGAATGTGCACCCAAGTAAGACTATATGTAATATGCAATTGTTCTACAGGAGGAGATAGCCAAAGACCTGCTCTCTGGGGACTATGAAGAGGAGACCCAGTCTTCAGCTGATGACCTGACCCCATCAGTCACATCCCATGAGGCCACGGACTTCTTCCCAAGGACACTTCGATGTAAGTTACTCTTTACAATTTGGCACTATATCTGTATCTCTGACAGGTGAAAGAACTTAAAACTGGGCATGAGCCATGACCCACATGAGAAAGGCCTATTTTACTCTTGGTTTGTCTGGATGTTTGTGAAGGATCCAATATGGTGCAATGTGGAGAATCACTGTACCTAGTTTCATTGCTCTCTGCTGAAGTGTGTCCAGGGTCCCATAGGGGTCATAAACATGGGGGGGCACTATTGAGGCATTTTTTATTTAACATATGTACATTAAATTAGAATCAGACCGAATCACTGTGTCAAATTACTTGACATTATGTTTATTAGAATAAATTAATCAATTAAAATTCTCCAGGGCATTAATTAGTTAGTTAATTAATTGTTATTAATCGCTCAGCGTCATCTTAATATGAAACGATGTAAAAAAAAAAGATCCATCTAAAACCTTTTGAGTTATTGTGTTCACAGCTTTAGGGCATTCATTAATTAGTTAATTAATATCCATCTTAGAAGTCCCAAAATCAATCCAGTTCTGTCTTTGATTATTACCTGTTGTTATGGCTTTTTGCACTGGTTGCATATAACTTTTATTTTTGTACTTTTCCCCAGATATATAGGAACCCAGAATATAGGGATTTATACAGGGGGAATGGTCACGTAGTTGTAATATTGAGTCGTTCATAATGACAATAACTAGAGCAGGCATTAGCAGCATTAGCGACGGTAAGAGGAAGATAACAGTGGTTTTCACATAATTTCTTTAAATACATATGATCATAATTCTGTTTATTCTATTGGATTTTTGTTTAAAAATTGGTTATTTTGTTGTAGTTGTGTTGACTTGTAGTTTTCTGTTTTAATATTCCAGCAAACGCCATTTCTGATGGAGATAAAGAGTCAGATTGTGATGATGACGGTCCAAGTCCAGAAGACTCTAGAAAGGTACAGTTTATTCTAAAATGAACCATCCAGCGACCATCGTGAGTGTTTGAGTTTTAAAATGAGTTGTTTCGTCTTTCTTCTAGGAAATCATGGTGGGGTCCGAGTACCAAGCAGAAGTCCCCTCCTGCCTTTGTCACTACAAAGACGGAGAGAATGGTAAATGAAGATTACATTAAGTTTACTCACACAGACTGAAAACAGCACAGTGCTAACCAATGTATTTTTTGTAGCATATGAAGAGGACGACGAGTTGATGTGGAGCCCAGGTACTTTGCCTGAAAATAAGGTTCGAAGCTTCCTACTTGATGTGGTGTCACGGACAACGGAAGAGAAAGTGGGCTGTGACAAACCAGGTCTACACATTCGAGATGATGAGCAGGTGAGGCTTTGAAATGGCTTGAAACTGTACACTAGTACCACAACTATAGTGAATTTAGTGTAGCTAGACTGAATGGAATAGTCTGGTTCAAGGGAAATGCTCTTTACATGGAGCAGAAAAATATAGTCCATCCATCCATCTTCTTCCGCTTATCGGGGGCCGGGTCGCGGAGGCAGCAGTCTAAGCAGGGACACCCAGACTTCCCTCTCCCAGACAATTCCTCCAGCTCTTCCGGAGGAATCCCGAGGTGCTCCCAGGCCAGCCGAGAGACATGGTCCCTCCAGCGTGTCCTGGGTCTTCCCCGGGGCCTCCTTCCAGTGGGACCTGCCTGAAACACCTCCCGGGGAGGCGTCCAGGGGGCATCCGAAACAGATGCCCGAGCCACATCAGCTGTGTCCTCTCGATGTGTAGGTTCAGCGGCTCTACTCCGAGCTCCTCCTGAGTGACTGAGCTCCTCACCCTATCTCTTAGGGAGCGCCCAGCCACTCGTCGGAGAAAACTCATTTCGGCCGCTTGCAGCCAAGATCTTGTCCTTTCGGTCATGACCCAAAGCTCATGACCATAGGTGAGAGTGGGAACGTAGATTGACCGGTAAATCGAGAGCTTCACCTTTCGGCTCAGCTCCTTCTTCACAACGACAGACCGGTACAACGACCGCATCACTGCAGAGGCTGCACCGATCCGCCTGTCAATCTCACGCTCCATCCTTCCCTAACTCGTGAACAAGACCCCAAAATACTTGAACTCCACCACTTGAGGCAGGGACTCTCCTAAGTTAAGCTTACTTTTAAAAAATGTGGACATTGATTTCTCTCAAAGTGAATACATTTTAGTTTCAAATCAAATTAAGTCACAAATAACTACCAATATGTGTTTATTGGCCATTTAATTGAAGGTGTATTATTGAATAACTAGCCAATGTTAAAAACACGGTCCAGTACACGGACCACATCACTGTAGAGGCTGCACCGATCCGCCTGTCAATCTCAAGCTCCATCCTTCCCTCAATCGTGAACAAGACCCTGAGATACTTGAAATCCACCACTTGAGGCAGAACTTTTCCACCAACCTGGAGAGGTAAAGCCACCCATTTCCTATTCGAGAATCACGGCCTTGGATTTGGAGGTGCTGATTTTCATCCCAGCTTCTTCGCACTCGGCTGCAAACCGCCCCAGTGCATGCTGAAGGTGCTGGTTTGAAGAAGCCAACAGGACAAAATCATCCGCAAAAAGCAGAAGCGAAATGCTGTGGTTCCCATGCTGGATACCCTTCGGCCTCTGGCTGCGCCTAGAAACTCTGTAAAATATAATCCCTATGCACTCAGCTGAATATGTCATACTCCACAGCTTCAAAGATCAATGGCATAACTAGCAATATTCAGTCTTCATTGAGATGGTACAGTGTCCCAGGAAAGTAAACTTTTCAACTGGTTTCAAACATCAGAACTAGAAGGCACAGTTTGGATTTCAATATTCTGCAGGAATATGAGATCCATTCAGCGATCAGTCGAATCATTTCCATATTACTTGCAGAAAGTTGATCAGAAAGTTAGACAATTCAATATTTTGGTTTTTGCTTCCGTACATTGTGAAATCAGTTGAATAAACTTGAACTTTTCACTTCCAATTGTCAGTCAACTTTAATGAAATGACTTTTTTATAAACCATCTTTACCTTTTTATTTACGTACATACATCTATGCTCCAATTTGCGGAAGTTGGGGCTCTTGAATCTAGTGTGGTTAGCACATTAGTTAGCATTGTAGTATTATTTTGTAAACAGGAAATTTGAATGCGTTTGGCCTTTGAACCATGTGCATGAGATACTACCATACTGCCAAAATACTACCACTAATTGCTTCTACATACTTTACCACACGTCATAAAATACGTTTCATTATCTTGAGGTAACAGTACTTTTACTTGACTGCAGATTTTTCCATTCTTTCTCCTTTGTTTATAACACTCTCCTTCACCAAACCTCATTTCCATCCATCCTTGCCATGTTGTTACCTCCCACTCCTTTCTTTCTGGCTGGACCCCGTCAGCCTCCATTGTTGTTCCTCCAGTTCTCCTCTCTTACGGCTTTCGGAGCTCATATTATCTCTTGGTGGTTGACAACTCAGTAGTGCAAGTGCGATAATTGGACAGAGGAAGGTGTTAGCTCTGTGAGCCCCACCAAACCTTGGCTCTAAGTGCTCAAACTCACAATCAATGAACAATGGCTTCCCCCAACTCTACCTGTCTTCTGTATTCTTCATGATTTTCAATTCTCCTGCTTAACTCCGTGCTTAATTAGGCCGCTGCTGACACTTAGAGTTGGCAGTTTATTCACATGCTAAGCCTCACTGTGCACGCGCGGCTACAGTATTGATGTGAACGCGCGTTTTGCTAACGGAAAGAAGGCTATTGACAAGCACGCTAATGAGCTTCATGGCTAACAGACGTGTAGATAACAAGGTTGTTGTGATGGCAAAGTTTGTTTCGAGAAGTGCCGTCGAGACAAGCTTTCAGACTATTGGCAAAGATGAAAGCACCGGAAGTTTCAGAAAGGCAAAAAAGATCAGTGCAACAGGTTGAGAAATGTGAAAGATTCCAAAACAGACACAAACCTGCTGGAAGATGTGTTTATAAACTTGTGACAGGGGGTAATTGACTTAACTATCTCTATTTAGTTATGAATAACATGTGGTTTAAAGACAATGACTGTTGTTCATGCTGGTAGCTAACTCAAATTGGACCTATGCAGGCTATACACTGTCTTTTCTCTTCATTGTGGGATGTTGTTCATGTTCAGTCACACATAATAAAAAAATATGACTTTTAATAAACACCTTTGAGTTATGAATACTGTTATTAATGTTTAGTTTGATTGTGTAAATCTGTGCAAATCTACACATGTATTAATGCTTTATTTTTGCTAAATAGTGTGCAGGTAACATTAAGCTTTGAAAGTGTTCCTGTAATTTTGTTTAATCTAATCTCAAGCTAGTATTTAGGAACCACTGGAAATAATGAATAGTACTCTCGCTAAGCTTTGTACTCCAGTATAATTGTCCATGAGGACCTTTTCATTGAGGCCCCTTTAAGCAACTATCTGCAATATTTCTGAACAACACCTTCATGTTTAGTTAAGTAAGTTGGTCTCACACAGTTTCTGAGCCAAGGGGCTGAAAAAGAACCATGAAAAAACACTTTTTTAAAAACACAAGTGAATTTGTAACTACACACCTGTCAGACGGGTGAATACGACACCTCTCTTCATAAAAGCTGTCATTCTTTGACCGGAGCTCATTTACCACAGCCAGAGGCTATCAGCACCGACCCGCGCCCTCCTGTTCCCTTTGAGGCCCCAACACATCAGCTCCTGTCTGTGTTTCTACTGAAGTACAGCTGTGTGAGTGAACTACTGTTTACTCCACCTGTGTGTCTTCTCCTTTTCTACAGACCCTTTGAAAAACATTCTCTATGCATGCAATATTGTACAGATTCAAACTTTTAAAAGACATAATAGCATTACCACACAAACATAGCATAAAAAATAAAAATAAATGAACGCTGGCTCAACATATTGTCATTTTTAAGGGAGCAGATAGCACCCCATGAGCCAAACATACATACATTTATGGTATATTCATTTATTAAGATGCTACACTATCAGCATTTACCTTATGTATAGCCCTACCTAACTAACTGTATTACAACTGTATAATGAAACCGCATGGAAACTAACAATGACGATGACCAGTGATTCCAAAACACTGGGTCAGCAAGAAATATTTAATTTGAGTTAGCAATAAACAAACAAACAAAGTTAAGAGAAAAAATGTGGGTATTTTCAATGAAAATGTGTCCATGTTCTCAGGCCATGTTCTCAGCTATGATCACATGTATTTGCCAGGAAAGGATAAAAATGTGAAGTGACAGCAGTGACAGCATGTGGCTTTTTAAAAGCACACTTTGTTCTCTCTCTGTTGGGAGGATATTACGATCAGTCAGACAACACACAGATTCAGATTAACTTTATTTGTGGTGCACCTGCTGTGGAATACATGTGTTCCCTTAAAATGTGGTACTAGTAACTGTTGATACAGTTGTTTACATGAATTTACTTCACTGAGTTAGAAAAGTAAGTGTGTGTATGTGAATCCTCTGTGTGTGTGTGTGCGTGTGCGTGTGTGTCTGTGTGTGTGTGTGTCTGTGTGTGTCTGTGTGTGTATGCATGATTCTGTGTGTGTCTGTGTGTCTCTGTGTGTCTGTGTGTGTCTCTGTGTGTGTCTCTGTGTGTCTGTGTGTGTCTGTGTGTGTATGTGTGTGTCTGTGTGTGTCTCTGTGTGTCTCTGTGTGTCTATGTGTGTCTGTGTGTGTGTCTGTGTGTGTCTGTGTGTGTCTGTGTGTGTATGCATGATTCTTTGTGTGTCTGTGTGTGTCTCTGTGTGTCTGTGTGTGTCTGTGTGTGTCTCTGTGTGTCT
>JAVQKC010075367.1:0-20467 GCA_036025475.1 Philypnodon macrostomus | reverse complement strand
CGCTTTACATATTTGTATTATTCATTCACTCCACGGTCACACCTGATGATGGTAAGCTACTTATGTAGCCACAGCTGCCCTGGGGCACACTGACAGAAGCGTGGCTGCCAGTTTGCGCCAACGGCCCCTCCGAACACCAATCATACAACCACATTCATTCATAGGCAATGTGGGTTAAGTGTCTTGCCCAGGGACACAACGACAGTGTGCGCTCGGACTGGGGCTCGAGCCACCAACCCTCTGGTCGAGGGGCGAGCGCCTACCCCACTGCGCCACTGCCGCCCCAGATTACATTTCATATTGATGAAAAGGCTCCTGTCTGATATACAGATGTTAGCAAAAAAACTGCAAATCCTCCATGACTCTAGGAAAACAGTTTCCAATTTCATTCAAACATAGAGATGACAGGGTTTATATAGAATTACTTTGTGGTTATATATGTGCCTGTACTGTTCATACACAAAGTTACATCCTTGGCCAATAGACAGTTTATATCAATGGAAAAAGACAGCTACGGCAAACATTATGGAGAATTCACTCATCAGGCTGCTTCTTTACTGGAAATCATTGAAGCCACCGGATGATATTAAAATGACTTTAGTATGGACAGAACATAAGACTACCAGAAACCACATGTCTCATGTCTGCTGTCTTGGACGTCAACTTTACAATTCATCAATGCAATGAAACCAAATCAAGTCCAGTGTATAATTTTTAATAGGGTCAATCCTCAAACAGTCTGAGATACAATATTGGAGTCTGTATGTTCTCCCTGTGTTACTGGGGGTTCCTTTTCTGTATTCCATTTCCATTTACATGGAAAATTGTGTTGCTGGACTCCCTTGAAAAAGAGATTGCAATCTCAATGGGACTTTCCTGGTTAAATAAAGGTTAAATAAAAAAATAAATACTCTAAATTGACCAAAAGTAAAGTGAGACTAACATGGTGTATCCCACCTAAGGCATATAGTTGCTGGGCTTGACTTCATTCCTTTGTGATATCTAATTCAATTCATTTATATTAATATAGGCAGCTTTAAGTTATTACCATTATATGTTCTAAGCTATATACAGTTTAGTAGAGTACCTCAATTTATCATGACTTTTGTTAGCTTCTATGTTTAGACCTCAAAATTCTGTACCTCTAAAAGATATGAACTAAATAATAGGTAATATCATGTAAACAGTATATTATCCAATTGTTAGCCTCTCTATCTAAAAATATTCTCATATTTTGTTCCTTGTTTATACTCGGCTGCGCACATTTCAAAACCCAGTTATTATTCAGATTGCATGAACTTAATAGAAACCTCGCAGAAAGTGATTATATGCTTGATTAAACAAACTGATAAAGTAAAAACAAAACAGTTTGGGCCTTGGACTGGTTGAGTGGAGAAGTCAAATGAAAGGCTAAATGTAAGAGATCAGAGTGACAACCATGTGTTTTTGTGGGGCCGGCAGACTGGGCCATGGGAATAATATGTTTAGACTTGATTCAGACCTGTTCAAGCCCCTTTATGATTAAGTTTAGACCTGGTTAAGACCTTGTTTAGACATGGCGTAGTCCTAGTCCACATCAGGTTTACTTTAGACCTGGTTTAGACTTGATTTACTGCTGCTTTAAGTGGTTCAGACCTGGTTTAGTGCAACCCATAATTTTGTAGGGTCAAAATGCATCCTGCTTCACTGTGTTGCATCAGGGGGCCCTATAGGAATGTTGTATTTAGACTTGACTTAGACCTGGTTTATATCTGGTTTTTACCTGGTTTAGTTTAAACCTGTATTTTTATGGGACCATAATCTTATTCACTGTCTTGTGTCAGCTGAAGCCATGGGAATGTGTTGGAGGAATGAAGATATACTAAACATAGAGTATGACCAAGCGTGACCTGGAGCATCCTGCCACTGTGCAGCCAAGAATGCATCCCAAATGTCCCTTCAAGTCAAATCTTTATTGTTATGTGGCCACTGCGGAGTCAAGAGTACACTGTTTATTCACTTGGAAAGCTTACACACAGTCACAATGTTCTTCTTCTAAACCAGTGGTGCAGGTCTCGTAGGTGGTACTCAGGGGACTTTGCTGGAGCCTAAATATTGATTTTGTTAAATTTAGAAGAAGTTATTATTTCTGTTTTAGTCGGAGGATGAAATGTGTCACTTAAACCTGGTTCCCAGGATTAGTCCTATTTAAACCTGGTTCCCAGGATTAGTCCTATTTAAACCTGGTCCCCAGGATTAGTCCTATTTAAACTAGTTTAAGTCTGGTTTAGCCCCTGGGTGATAGTGTGAAAAGTTGTAACAGCTGTCCCAAGCCAACACAGATGAGCTTTGTGCATCTAACAACATTTGATTTGGATAAACAGTTTAAAGTTCAATTTCTTACCAAAGCACTGGGTATAACTTCCATAACTCCAATTTGCAGCAGTCCTGGCTGACAATTACCTTGAAGCAAAGCACTTAATTTGCAATGTGAAAGAGTCTTTCTCTGCATACAAAGAACTGTGAGCTGATATTTAGCCGAAGGCCAGCCCTAAGGAAGAATAAAGGAAAGAAGCAGCTTTTCCAAAGCTACAATATAATACAGTGGGTTCTCAAACTTTTAACACCACCTAACACATCCATCTTTTGGAAGTCCAAGTAACATTTTGGTAGACTAAATCAAGACCAGCCCAGATTTTAATCAGGAAATAACATAAGTACCAAGAGAAAACAAAGACTAAACTAGATACAATCTCAAATAAAAAAGGTCTCGAACAGAACTAAACCAACATTTTGAGCAGCTTCAGTCATCCATTGCCATTTATGTATCCATGCCTTGTCCTGCACACTAAGAGGTTTGGGTAACATCTGCAGATCTCATACTCCTAATGTCGGAACCATATGTACTTTCTGTATCTGGGTGTTTTAACTTTACTCTATTTGTTTTTATTCTTAATCCAGCTCTATTTGTTCACCCTCGTCACATCTGGCATTAACATGTGTCCCTCTGGTGTCCCATTTCCTCCTATTCAAATAAACACATGCTTCTTATTGGCAGCCATTTTGTCATCTTTAATTCATTTCTTGAGAGTTGACCTGACTGTTAATATTTATATGAGATATTTATGGCAAAATGAAGCAACACTCATTTGAAAAGGTCAAGAGAAAATTATGTTATGTTATTATTATTATCATCATCATGATTATTATTATCATCATTATTATTATCATCATTATTATATTATCATAATTATTATTATTATTACCATTATTATCATTATAATTATCATCATTATTATTATCATCATTATTACTTGAATTATAGGAAGAACTGTTGACAGTGACACTGCCATATTTAAGAGCTGCATATTTACTCAAGTACATTTTTCTATTATGATCCCATTGTTTATTGTTTATTGTTTATTGAGCGTGGTGTGTGGCTGGTTTGGACCAGCTGAAGGACTGGGGATAATCTGCTATAATCCTGCATTTTGACATGTATATATTATTATATTCATGTGCACTGTCCTTTTAATAAAAAAACTCAAATAACGTAAACCAAGGTAGTTCTCTGGTAGGTTGTGGGTTTGATTCTGGGAATTTCCAATGGTAATCTCTCTATCTATCTGAATGGAGTCTGTATGTTCTCATCGTGTTTCTATGGGTTTTAGCCTTCTTCTTGCTCCTATTCAAATATAGTTTTAGGTGAATTGATGAATCCAAAATGACACAAGCTAATGAATGTGAGAGGGAGTGTATGCCTCATTCTCCAGGGTGTACACCGCCTAATATACGCCCATAGATACTGATAACCCAAACATCAGATTTTATAAGCCAGCAGTGATTTCAGACTGAGTTGAATATCCAATGGGACAAGTCTCCAAAAGAAAATAGTTAGTTGCTTCTTAATCTAATCTCTAGCCGTTATTCTGTCACGGATTGGGAATTTTAATGTGAAGACAGCTTTCAACATCAGTAGATTTCATATGTAAAGGAAACAAGCTTTATCTCAAACCTTCTATTGGGAATATAGAGGCTTACACTTGGTGAACACATTATTGCACCAGCTTTGGCCTTGGTTTGTTGAGGGTCCGTGGGTCCATGAAGCAGAATGGACACAAATAGAGTTGGATACAATCGATATGATGTCTGTGGATTCAAAAAAAACAACTCAGTTTTGTCTCCCTGTGGAGGGAAAGATCCTCCCTCGTAATCATTTTGTGGATTTTGTAATATGTCTTAACCCTGGCTTGGCAGCTGCTTGCAGGTAGAATTCAGTTGTCAGCCAAAATGCAGAATAACCTGGCAACAAATTATATTGAGTATACTAAGCTTGTTTCCATGCCAAATGCAGATTTCTTTATTAAAGACAAAACTTCAAACCTTTAAAGACCTCAGGGGTTATTTTTAAGGTATTTCTAATGTCTAAGTGTCTAGCGAGTGTGTCTGTGTGTCCGTAACAGTCAGCCCTGCAAATAACTGGCTATTGGGTGTGCTCTGCCTATAGGGCCCTTAGTTGCTGGGTTAGTCTTAGCAACCCCACAACAGAGAAAATCAAAAGATGAATGAATGATCTGACAAAATAGTCTAAACCAAAAAGACTTCAGCAGTGCTTTTAATAATTTCTAATATTTCTCCAGTAGCATGTTCCGAACATAAACACAATGATTGTAATTGACATAAACATCTCTTCTTGTCATGGAAATGATTCTTTTGATAACAATGACTGTCTGTACAATCAAGCGCAGGCCTAAAGAATGGATCTCTGATTAGTCTCAATCAAGCCTAGTGTCATTAGTGCCTCCTCAGTCTAAACAGAAATAGAAAACGCTACTGCGTGTCTTTGACAAATCACTGCATTTGCCTGTTAAATACATGTTACTAACCATATCTTTGTTTCCTTATAATGAACTGAGCACACCAACTACTTTTAGCCACTTTGGTAGGTAGCTAATTAGTAATAAATGAAAGTGATTATGTCATGCAGACAAAGCTGATTTAAGCGACTGTCGATGTCACGTTTGTTTGGGCCTTGCTCTGTCTATTCCAGGACTTACTACTACTCACTACTATATAGATGTATTTGCACAAGAGTTTAAAAACAAGGGTCCCATAAAGGAAAATGTCCCGTGAGCGGCAGTTCAGTGGGCCAAAATGTCATGTCCATGCGTGCCAGAGGTCAGAGAAGACTTGTTAATCAAATTCTGGAGACAACCATGACACACAATCTTGAAAGTTGACTGACTACAGTGGGTGCTTTAGTAATCTAGCTAATAAAGTGGCCAGTGAGTGAATCTTCCCCACATTTTACTGAGAACCTCTCGATAGCACACCAGAAGTAGTCGTTTCCTCCAGGGCTAGGGTTATTGTCCCATACGAAAAACTTGGGTCCAAGTTGTTGTTAAAAAACACAACTTTGTAAAAATCTGAATATTACTGTCAGACATTTTGACATCTGTCCTAATGTATTGTATTCACATTAGCATTTTTTGGACCGAGAGCACACAGTTTAGGAGCTGATGCAGTGAATATTCTCGATGATACCTTAGAGGGAATTGAAATGCAAAACAGCTGCACAAGAGTGTGACAGAAAAATGGAATCCTGTTCTGACTACAGTACAAGGTTCTGGCTGAAACTTCTCTTCCCAGGAAATCACTGAATATTTATACATCCCCTTTCTGTCGAGAAAACTCCCCAAAAACCCATATAACTATTGTAGCGAGATAAAATATAACCTAATGGTGACTTCAGCCAGTGATGCAAAGCCAAAGGAATCAGACTGAAAAGTGTCTGGCTTGGATCTTGAACTGAGGCTTGATTTTGGACAACCTGGATTAAAAGACTGTATGTCCTTTCTGGTAATGCAATGAGCTTCAACAGAACTATAGTTTCTATCCACTTACAATGTAAAAGCAATGAAAAGTCCTATCTGAAGTTTTATTACACCTTCTAACAGATGCCAACATTGGACAAAGTAAACACTCCTGGGGTAGATAATGTTAATTAATCTGGTGATTTTACTGGAACTCACCAGCTGAATATGTGGCCACAATTGGTGTTAACTTTAGATGTGATCTGAACAATCTTTAGCTGATGAGGATTTCTAAATCCTTTAGGGATTTCTTTATGCATAGGGCTTTAACTGACCAAATTGACTGAAAAAACTGTATTTTTCAAAGTTTTGTCAATAATTATGTTCTGGCAACAGCACAATTGCCTTTATAATAGTATATAGTCTGCCATTAAACATAGTGTGTAGTGTCCTATATTAGCTCCAGTGAGCCTCTTGACCTGCTCCAAAGGTGAACAGTCTGTCATCAGTCACATTTTCATCAGTTCATCATAAACATATAAAGAACATCACCTTGTTTTAAACCAGCGTGACCGACAGATTATCAAACAGATGTCGTCCAGAGCGTACTTCCTGGAGTGAAGGGTTACCACCGTCCACATGATTCATTCACAGAATAATGACTTTACCTTGACCAGACCAGACCTGCTTTAAAATGCACCTCATTTATTATTGATGGTGATCTCTATCTGAACTCATGGTGCTAACTCTCTGAGTCACATCATTTCTAAAGGGTGATGTCACTTGGAAAGAGTAAGTCAGCTAGACCTAGGACTGTCTGTCTAGTGAAGATGTAGTATGAAGTTTCACAACACAAAAATTTGAAAATCAAATTCAGATACTCCATCTACTAATACTCAATTACCATGAAAATATAAAAAGCTAAGCTAAAGGGTTATTTTGGGTTGTATATTTAACAGTAAACAAACACCAAACACCTTATTAACCCGGTTTAAGACTGGGTTTAGTCCTGGTTTTGTGCTGGTTTACACCTATCTCCAGGTTAGTCCGGGTTTTGTGCTGGTTTACACCTATCTCCAGGTTAGTCCTGGTTTTGTGCTGGTTTACACCTATCTCCAGATTACTTCTGGTTATTACAAATCCAATTAGACATAGCTTAGTTCTGGTTTATATAACTGCTTACTTATGGGGGGCTTGGCGACTCTTTCCAAGTTTTTGGTGGCTAATTTGGTCTAGTTTACATTGTTTAGTTGAAATATCAAAGAACTTTATTTTTGAAAATGTAGAAATGTCTACAAAGAATGATCACTATGTCGAGTGTAGTTACATGTTTTTGCAACAATGTCATTTTTTCATCAAACCATCTGTCAACTTATAAAAAACTTTGCATTTTATAAAGCATTGAACGTAGGTAAAGTGCTTTATTTCTTTGATGCCCTTTCTAAAGTCCTGCCCTGGGGCCACTGAGTATATGTCTTTTATGAATGGAGCTTAACTGTGGCCAGCTGCCCCTTTGTTGTACATGTCATATATTTCCTGCCTTTCTTTCATGCTTGAGTCCTAAAATATTGTGTTTCTAAAGAAAATGGCATGTGCTATTCCTTTGGAAATGAAGGTGAATTATGTTGAAGCAATAAACTTAGTTACTTTAGCCGTTATACAAATGCATATGGTTTGGAGAATAGTAAGATCAATAAACACAATGTATGGCATAGTGTTGTCGTGGTTAAGACTGGGATGTTTTTCTGCTAAATCCAACTCCAGGCTGTCTCTACGCCACACTGCCTCGACAGCTCTGCACCATACAGTTCATGTCTATAAATGTACATACCAACTATTTCAATGTTAGGATAGTTTGTGCAGACATAGCATCATACAACTCCACAATGACTGTATGTAACATTGGGATTCCCTGTCTGTGTGATTAACCAGACAGGGAATCCCCACAAACTTCCAGTAAAACACAATCTACTGTTTAGAATAGGTATGTTTTTTCCACCTTAAAAAGGAGAGAGACCAAAATCAATAGACAGGCAATACTAGCAATATTGAACATGTATTGAATGAATGTTGCCACTCTAAAACAATGCAGCCCTAACAAACCTCATCATTTGGTTATTAAAAGCGTATAAACCATTAATTTTAGCTGCCAAATAGTGAGCCAGCATTTCTGAGATTTCATGGTTCAGGGTTCAATAATTAGCCAGCAAAAAAAATCTAATCATATAACATGTAAAATTCAATTAAATTTACCTCAGAGGCAAATCTAAAGTAAGTAATTAAGAGGTGAAAAAAAACAGCCTTGACTTTGAGTGCCAATCCAAAGAAACTATGGGCTTTAGGTGGGCTGCACCCTCGACAATGACCAGTTATTTGCAGGGCTGACACTTAAAGACACACAGTGCACTGGGGGGCAGTTTTTAGACAAATGTTAATCACTATTGATGATTTTCAAATGGGTAATTGCTTAATCATAACTTGTTTGCCACACCCTGACATAACTGTTGATGAAGCTCTAACAATGGATACCATGAACTGTGGAACGGCGATGCCTACATACAGAATAGTATATATATCGTCAGTTTAGTTTTGTTACTTTTTACTACCCAATAAATAGGCAAAAATGTAAGGTGAGACAGAAAATGTCCATGAACGGAACACATGTGTGGAGTAAAGTCGATGAGATCCAGGTTTTAACACGCTGAAACAGGGCCAACTATCTGTACGACAATAACACACACTGCAGGAAGTCAGCGTAAAACAAAGACTTCAAGCAGACATGTGAACTTAACAGACCACAATATCTTATCAAACATACACTGCATCATTTCCACTGTAGTTTGGAGAAAGCGTATTTCTTGTTGGAATGTAATTATAAAATGTGTATATGTTAATGTATGCATTGTTTTTTGGTACCAGGCAGATTATACTTGCTATAATTTCAATTATTATAGTAGCATTTCAGATAGTAGCCCAGCAACTATGAAAACTTAGATGGGATGCATTCTGGAAAAAGGCCTGTTAGTCACAATGGCCATGACTGACAACCATTCACAGTCTCATTGATTCACTATGAGCAGTTTTTTGTTTATAGGTCGGATTTTACACAAGCCACATATACATTTCCAATTTACGATAAACCTTTACATCTGAACTTTGTGTAACTTGCAACACATGATAAAACGTTGGATTTTACGACCATAAAGCGTGTATTGCATGTGCTTCTCCAGATACCTTTGGCATATGTATTCGATTAGTCCCCTCCATAGCCGTCTGCAGCGGGCGGCAACATATATGTGTATAATATGGAAACACTGGAACAAATGGCCTATTGTTTCTTCCCAGCATTGCTTCTGTCCAAACAGTTGGCCTCAAAGTTCCGGAGCTAAGCATGTTTATGAAAATGAAACTGTAGCATATTCCATACACTGTAAAATGTACACGTTAACCTTACTAAGAAAATAGGAAGCTCATAAAAAGTAAGTGACTTGTAGTCGTCCCCAGCAACTCTGGAAAAGTACCATTCTGATAGGATCTATAATATATTCTTATATCTAAAATATATAAGTGAGCTCCAGAGAAAAAATGTGACAAAAACAGCACACAGTGCAAAGTTGCATTGTTCTCCTTTAAGTAAACTTTCCAAGCTGTTGTCAAATTTTACAGTGCACTATACAGCATTACTATACAGCATTTTATTCATTCCCAGGGGCCATTTTCAGTTTGAATGAGGAGCATCTGTCCAACATCTGAACGCCAGCTGGATGGTACAGGACGCCTTTGGCAGGATTATCCTGACTTGAGAAAGTGTATGGGAACTGCATTCATTAGTTATGAGAGACATACAGTATATGGGGCTGTATCCCAATGATTCAAACTCATTTAAATTCAATAAACAACCGACACCATATTCATAACAGAAATATGGGACTAATTAAGTTTTCCTACTGTGAAGTTGAAACGGGGCAAGACGCATGCTGAGTTACATACATGGACGTAACACAGTATGTAGGTTAGCACAGTAAGACACAGCATTAATAAAACTAATGATTGAAAATACATATAGGTCAGTGGAAACATGCTAATATCACTCAACTAGTCTAACTTAACTTACAGTTTTTAGCTCAGAAAGAAAGTTTGGGGAGATTAGGGCAGATGTGGTTACTTGGGAACAGTTCAAACAATGAGTAGAATATCTAAATCAGTCAATGTACGGTATGGAATGTCAAAGGAAAAATACACTTTTCATACATTATTTTTTCTCATCATATCATCTTTCTCATCATAACAGCTGCATTGAATGGCGTAAACTGGTTGCAATTTGGATCCAAAGGCATGAGGCGAGGCATAAATAGCATTAGTATTGAAGTATATTGTACATAGGTATATTATACAGCTCCGTCTAAGGCCCATAGAGGCTCCAGTCATAAAACATTTAGTTTCACTGATGACTTTTATTTTCGCACGTTGACACTTTGAAAACACATTGTGATACTTGATCACCTTGATTTGGTACAGCACCTCTTCACCTCTCTCAGCACCTCTTGTTTTTCTATTATGCTTCTGTATAATTACTTAAATAAAGACTAAAAGGCCCAAACTCATGGCAAGGTGACACCTGTGTATGAAGGGGTTGAGTCACAGTCAACCACCTTTCCTTGAAAACTCACAAAACAAAGGAAAGTGTGTTGCGTTCATTTTTAAAGGTGTATTTTGTTGGAAACTTTGGCTGAACAAGTTGTTATGGGCAAGTTGTGTAGCTGGAAACATGGACCACACTTCTTCAGTAAAGCCATGTGACCATTTCTGCTCGCCATTAAAGGTTTTATTGTCAGCAAATACCACTGTATATATAAAATTAGACTTAACCTGGTGCAAACAAAATGGCATTCATACTGAAAAAGGGTCAAGACCAGGTCTAAACCAGGTCTAAGCCAGGACTAAACCAAGATTAAACCAGGTCTAACTCAGGACTGACCAGGTCTAATCCAGGACTAAACCAAGATTAAACCAGGTCTAACTCAGGACTGACCAGGTCTAATCCAGGACTAAATCAAGATTAAACCAGGTCTAAGTCAGGACTGACCAGATCTAAACCAGGACTAAACCAAGATTAAACCAGGTCTAACTCAGGACTGACCAGGTCTAAGCCAGGACTAAACCAAGATTAAACCAGGTCTAAGTCAGGACTGATCAGCTCGAAACCAGGACTAAACCAAGATTAAACCAGGTCTAACTCAGGACTGACCAGATCAAACCAGGACTAAACCAAGATTGAACCAGGTCTCAACGGTGGACTAATAACTGATCTAGACATATATTTCAAGTCCCTGACCAGAGCAGGACTAAAAACAGAAACCAAACTGTCTCTAAAATTGATTGATTTAAGCATTGGAACAGCAAAACACTTCTGAATACCATCAGCGGGACCAGCACCACAGCTTTAGAAGCACTTCTCTACTTAACTGTGGCTTCTCATTGGACATGGCAGAGGTAGTTAGCACTGCCACATCAGATCAGTGCACCAGTTAAAAATAAAACACATTATTAAGCGAAAGTGATGCCTTTTGGAAAAGTCGAGACCAACGCCCTGACACTACGCCAGGGCCTACGCTGCATCAGAAGCTCACACACAAGGAGCTCTTTACCCCAAAGTACATCCTTCAACTCGGCCAAACCCCTCCTCTCTCCCTCTCTCAATCCTGGTACATCGTGTGCTCTCATGTTTGACTCGTTCTTTCCATTTGTCCTTTTTCCTGCACAAGTGTTAGTTTGGGGCTGATTTTTGAGAACACAAAGACTTCTTTTTGCTTCTGAAAAATCTCTTGTTTTTTAAAAGGAGTGGTTTGAGCATTTTTTGCAGCCAGGCTTAATGTTTGCCAAAGCCGAATGGATAGTTAGTTACAATTACATTTTGAGAAACTTCCCAACAGTTTTTGAAACACTCTGACTTTACCCATCTCTGTACATTGCTTTCTGTTCAAAATTGAGAAGATATGTTTGTTTAATGGGTCTTAATTTGTTATTTTCTATAGATTAAATATCTATCTTTTCTTGTTTGGTTAAACTGATACTTGCTGTTTCTTCTATGCAGCTCATACATGCTTAAAAATGCCTTCTCTTCAATCCAAAACCACTTTAAAGTCTTCTCCAAGTTAAAGGCTCAAATGCAGCAGAGCACACAGCAAACACATGCCACCAGCAAGCCTCAGAAAGCGACCCAGAGCGGAGCTGAAATGTAACGCTGAGCTAGAATGTGACTCTGGAGATAATCTATGTTCTGATCCCAACTCCTGTCATCTCAATGCCACTGTCACACTTTGTCAGCTCTCGCCACACCCAAAGATGAAGCTATAGTGGTTGACACTGAGGATTTATGATCTAGATTTAACCAGAGTCCTGATTCAGGTCTTTAATGTTGATTTACAAGCAGCATGTTCAGGGCGTGTTGTTTCCCGTGCTGCTGATTTCAGGTCTCATGACTGCACAGCAACATGGTCGATAGCCAATCATTTGATAGAAGCTAATAAACCATTTCATGGTCATCAAAACTTTACTTTATGTGATGTGGTTTGGTGCCATCAACAAAAACCATGAGAAGACTTTTATTACTAAGTTTTACTAGTTCTGGGAAAATTGAATAGAACAGTCTTTTCTATCGAAGACCGTTTGTATTTGACCTGAAGGTGTTTGGTTGGTGGTTACATTTAAGCCAATAGCATTTTCCCAACCAAAGTAGGACTAAAACATAAAGAATACTCTGAACTGCAAAAGACCAAGTACCACCAAGACCATTGATCAATTCAACTGTGGCACATTTAGTCTTTTTCCAGTCTATCAATCCATTTGATTGTTTCTCTTGTCCTATTCTGACAAGACATGACCTTGACTTGGATAAATGGAGGGGGATCTGCCTTACAACAAACCTGGTGACAGTAAAGACTTAGTGATAATGGTACAAAGTGGAGGCAGAGGAGTCAGTGGTCTGTGTGGTTTCTAAATGCACTTAAATAAGACCACAGACCATTTAGTTTTAATCCATGTATATCCATCCAATCTGTTTGTAATTGGTTGTCTCTGTGCCCCGTTAAAGGAACGTCATGCAGATGTTGTCTAACCAATACCAGTAAAAAATACTATTGTCCATTGTTACTTTACATTTGAACTGCAAGGAGCTCAACACTTCCTAAAGGAATGGATGTGAATTGTTGTTAAGATATAAAAGCAATTTATCTTAAGAAAAGTTGAAGAAGATGGCACCGTTTTGCCATCATTGGCTCTACTACAGAAAGCAGAATTTTTTTTTTATTAAAACAATGGGAACATCAAACCTAAATTGGTCACTTTATAATAATTTACCTTAACTTTGAAGCTCCCTGGTTTTACAATGTTGTCACTCTGGGCTTTGTGATTTGTGTGATTTGTGTGATTTAGGTGATTTGGGTGATTTGGGTGATTTAGGTGATTTGGGTGACTTAGGTGATTTGTGTGATCTTTGTGATTTTGGTGATTTGTGTGATTTAGGTGATTTGTGTGATTTTGGTGATTTTGGTGGTTTGTGTGATTTGTGATTTAGGTGATTTTGGTGATTTGTGTGATTTGTGTGATTTAGGTGATTTGTGTTATTTTGGTGATTTGTGTGATTTGTGTGATTTGTGTGATTTAGGTGATTTGTTTGAATTGTGTGATCTGTGTGGGAGGAAATGGCATTAGCTCATTTGGAGACCCCCCAACATCTGCCTCCACTCCATCAGTTTATCTGCGTCACAGCCTCGGCAGATCACATAGATAGAGCGTGTTGGATTCTGTGAAAGCAGGAATGAGGTTGCTCAACTGTTTATACTGTAAATCAGCTCTGGAAGACTTCTATAGATAAACTGTACTGTTCTGGGATGTACATAGCCAATACATGTTATTAAACACCAAAATACACAACTAATTAAAAATTGTATTTGAATGGGGCAGCACTACTAATCCATAATGTAAATCTAATTATTAACATGGTTTTATTTGCTGGGTTGCAGGTGACATCACAACATTCTATAGACCTATAGATTTTAATGGGAGAGGGGGGGCTTGTGTGTGGTTGGTTAGATATAGGGGGGGGGGGGGGTAATGGACCTGGTCACTAATGAAAATGATCAGATTCAACATTTTGGGATTTTTCTTATAAAATCCCATATAGTTAATACAGAATTCTGGCCCCTGCCCCCATCTGAGAGTATGACATCATCACATTCTAGAACCTGCAACCCAGCAATTACATAAAACACAGTTGACATATACAATATTTTGTTATTGCATTTACACGGCACAGTAGAATCTTTACATGCCATATTTTTACAGTCACAGGTGGTTAAACTGGGTACGGCCTGATATTCGCAGGGTTGATAAAGCGACAATCCACATGCATGTCTTGGGTCTTTGGGAGGAAGCTGGAGAAAACCCACAGTCAAAAAGATTATGTGCCTGCCAGCCAGAATTGAACCTACAACCTCCTAGTTGATACGGGGAAGCCTAATGTTTGGACTTTTTTATGATTTTTAGAAAAATTAGCTTGAATTGGTTTTGTGAAATTGCAGTTCTGGGGTTTACCAGAAAATATGACTCAATTATTTTAGTTCAGTCATAGTTTTAGCTGTCATCTTTAACTTATAAACCCTTCATTTTATACACAGCGTACAGGAACCCACTGTAACCACTGAAGTCATAAATCAAAAGCTCATATTTAGACATAACTTTTTCTGCAGTTGTCATTAACAGTTGTAAAACAGTAGACACATTTAACTTACTGAACCACACCCTTCCAATGACGTTGAGTGATTTTTGAGCATGCTGATTTCATCGTACAAATTTAGCCCCGACCATGTATTTTACCAAAAAACGACTTAGGTAAAAACAAAAAAAACATCACAACTGGTATCTGAAAGTCTTGGGTCAAGTTATAGGTCTCACCACCAAAAAATGTGGATTGAAGTTTACTTAATTACGACAAGGATTATGAAATGATTATTTTATTTTGGTAAATAAATGAAAAAAATGTAGTAAAAAGCATGCAATTTGTGGAATATGTTCAGAAAATTGTATTATTCAATTGTAACTCTCTTAGACTTGAACTGAATATATGTCTTGAAGTGTTATTGTGCAAAAAATACTCTATACGAGGGAGAACTATTTGTAGCAATAATTGGATTCCCTATTAATTATGCTGCCATCTCAAAGAACTCCCATATTATTTAATTAGTTCAAATGTAAGCTTGCAGCAGGTGGGCAGATAATATTAGGCACACGTTTAGTTAGAGCTCGAAGCAATAATGAATGGTGGTAATGACATGCCTGGAAATGGAAGATAAATGTCATTTGAATTCAACTTGGAGTATTTTTACACTGACCTTTTGCGACAGAGCTCCCAGTTTTATATACATGAAGGTTTTCGTTCTAGTCCAATTTACCAAGCACTATGAGTCGGAGCGTACAGGTAAGTCTTTGTCAACTAGAGTCCAAATGTCAATGTGAATTTGTGTGACCTCATGCTGTATATTCTAAACTTCAACTCAACAATGGTAATGAACTCAGTTGTTATGAGTCAAATGTGTTTTTCCACATAAATGCTCCTTATTCACTGTCGATGGCTGTTGGCAGACAGGGGCTATAGCTTGGCTTTACCTGTTGATACTTCATGCTGCGCTATAGGAGTTAATTGCTGTTTATAGACATGGTTTATAGTCTGCTGGGGATTTGTTTAGTGCTAGCAAACAGTAAATAATGACGGCGTTGCTATTCAAAAATGGGCAGAGATGTTGTCTGATGTTACAATTGTGTTCTTCATTGTTATGTTCGACCATGTCTCAACAAAAACAGTGAATTAACCAAACTCCATACGCCGTAAGTGTTTACTATGGACAATGACCATTTAGTTGCGGGGAATACACTAAACTGCCAGAAACAACCAACGACTCTCACTTAAATTCAAAATGGGCCATTTAGAGTCACCATTTTACCTAACACATGCATTAAATTAGATAGTGGGAAGCTATAGTGTTTGTCTGTAGAAGAATGAACCCACAATTGTATATGAACAATAAGGCTATAGCAGAGAACTTTGATTTTGTTATTTTAATGGTATATAATGTGAGTTAGTTACAGTTTGCCATGACCAGTAGTATGTTTGGTCAACTATTTAAAAACTGCACCACCTGAAGGTCTCCAATATCAAACCTCTCCATCTGTTTAAGCTTTGAATTTCAACTTTTGCTTGTCATTAGGTCTGGGTTAAGTCGGGAGTGCAAGCGCTGCAGTGGCATACAAATTGGTTCCAGTTGGATTGAGTGACTGGAATCAAAGTGAAAGAGAAACACAGGGCAGAAGAGATAGATATAGCAATGATCTCGCCAACACACACAGACCAAGAGCCACTGCTAACAGAGTCTTTATGAATGTCTGACCCTAATAACAGTATAATCTCGTCTCCGCAATTAGTCCGAGAAGATCCCCAAAGAGCCATAAACGCACTCGCTAAAGAATGTATTTAAATCCAAATGAATTTTAATTATGTTCAGTTAGCGTTAGCATCTAGGTAAGCTTGTGATGTTTTGAAAAAGGCAAATCAATAGATGTGTAATCTGTTTTCATTTGGAGAAGAAGATTCAGGAGAAAATGTGCTCTTCTCAGGTGATGCCAGGAATATGTGAAAATCTCACTTTTGGCAAGTTCTTTTTTACACTCTGTCTCTCTGGGACTGGCTCATAACAAAAAGTCTGCTACTGCTGGTGATCATGTGTTTGACTGAGATGAATATTCCCTTTTTGGCTAGAAAAGTGTCTAATATTGTAGCTTCCTGAAACGTCCTTTAGCCCACACAAGGCCTGCAATGCCAGCTCCTTGAATTCCCAATTGATATTTCTGCTAAGCTTTACTTCAAACATGTATGTATTTTTATTATATTACCTTTGTAAACATAAAATTGTAGTTGTCTCAGTAGACTTTAGTGTCAGTAGGGTCAAGGCAAGAACGTTTTCCATGATCTGTTTATATATAATACGATCTGTGTTACTAAATTTGGCAAATCATGCAAATGTTAGACTTTATCACCTCTCCTCCGATATACTGTAGATGTTAGTTTTCATGTGAAGTCTGAGATGTAACATGTGCCGGGAGAATGTGGCTCTCAGCTTCTCACAGACATTCTCCGGGGTTTGCTTACTTAGAGAAAAGGCGCCAGTAAACACATCTGCTCGTAGTTTAGGTTTAGGTTTTTGTGGTGTGGGAGGAGTCCCGTCCTGTTCTCCCGACCAGGTGAAAGTAACTGTTTGAATCCAGTCAGCCAGAGAGAGAATGAAAACGTCCTACCCACCCTTCCTCCTATTTAAGACATAATCTGCTAAAAAATATGATTGAAATTCATTGAATATGGGATTGACTAAATGCTCTTGCCTCAAATCAAAAAGGGCAAATAGAGTCTGCATGTCCTCCCCGTGTTACTGTGGGTTCTCTCTGGCTTTCTTTCCACCATCCAACTGAAAGTAAATGTTGCCTGTCAGTGTGTTTCTGGGCCAGACAACTACAGTCTTTCTGAAAGGAGTCTGCATGACCTCCCCGTGTTACTGCAGGTTCTCTCTGGCTTTCTTTCCACCATCCAAAGACATGTGTCTGAATTGCTCATAGTGAATGAAACTGAAAGTAAATGGTTGCCTGTCAGTGTGTCTCTGGGCCAGACAACTACAGCCTTTCTGATCGGAGTCTGCATGTCCTCCTGGTGTTACTGTGGGTTCTTGCTAGCTTCCTTCCACCATCCAACTGCACATGGTTTAGGTTGTGTATCAACCCTGTGACTAACTGGACATTGTTCAGGGGTATACCTAATGCTCATAATGCTAATAAAAAGAAGTAGAAGATGAATGATCAAATGCAATTAACTTGAAAGATAATAGCTTACATTAAAGTATTAACAATGACGGTCCAATATCCAGGTGTGCGGAGGGGATTTCTGGCTTAAGATACAAAAAAACCAATGCTTCAAATAGGATTATCCTGAATTAGGTTTGACCTGTGCGTAATTGGAAAATCTATTTAAGAGCACTCCATTCTATTTCACCAATCATCCTTTCTGCTATAGTGCTTAATACAGGCGCAGAAGAAAGGGGGGCCCTCGAATGACACTGATTAAAGGGAAATCACTGTGATGTCGTTGTATTGTTGGACTCGGAGCATGACGTTATTGAAATATGTGCTTTCTGTGGCCTCATTTCACTGTCAAATTAGCTCCAGATTTACCATTGAAGGTAGGACATTAAGGTGAATGGAATATTACTTAACTTTTTGCATATACTAACCTACAGAAAGATATGGTTATCTTCACTATACTTTCAGCTCCTAGGAAATGCACTTGCTTGAATACATTTTAGAAAATCATTAGCATTGCCTACAAAGTTTTAAGGTATACTACAATTGAAGAGTTAATATGCACCTACTATTGTGTAGACCAAGTAGATTGATAAACTGCAGAATAAATAAATAAATAGAGGCAATTCAAGTTGTGTTGCAAAAATTGAACCTGTAAGGGCATTGCATTTGATCAAATTTTACTTTGAACACACAAAAGTTGCCTCAGTGTGTTGCACAGTACATTTGCTTGTGTACAGGGTAAACCCAGACCACTTCTACCCATAGTACATACATGAATAGAGTATGTGGCAGCTCAGTGACTTCTGTTTACACACACAAGGAGGGCTTTTCCCAAGTGAACCATGACCCAATTTACTTAATAACACGTCTGACCTGTGAAAGTGCTGAAACAAGCGTGTGGTCTGCTGCTGAGGTCGGCCATATTACTACAGTATGTCAAGCCCATGTTCACGATAGATGAGATGGGGATGAGAGCAGGTGAAGGACATAGACTCCTGGAGGAACCATTACCAGGGATAGCACACCACAGACCTCTGCTGATCTTAAAGGACAGAAGCAGGTCTTTAAATGCGTAGTTAGCATTATCTGATCTACTCTATGATGTAAAATAGGTCATCTCATAATTGTTAACTGGCCTTTACAGAAATATCAGATTGTGGGTTACCACTTCGACCAATAGTAGTCGAGTTTTACTTTAGTCCCTCCCCCTGGCCTCTACTGCCTACAGACGATTATTAGAATAGAACAGGGTCACGTAGTCATTTTTTTAACTCACAAATTACCCCTTTAGTGAGCTGATGAATATGTGTTAATGTGTGGTTTTTATATTGTTGAATGTCTAAATTGCATTGTATAATTTGTGATTGTTCCTCAGGGACTGCAGATGGAAACTAGCTGTTTAGCTATAATCTGGTGCAGTACATCTCTGTTTTATGAGCATAGTGTCTCTGTACATTGTCCCTTCAAATAAAGACTAAATAAAAAATAAAATGATTTACATTAAGGAGACTAGTTTCCTACACATCACATAACTGTACCTCTTTTACTACTGTATATGTATGGATCTGAATAGCTTATAGCCACATTTATGTTATTTTGGAAAATATTTTACTATAGATATCACTACAGAATTTGTCATAGAAGTTAATTTATACTTTAAAGTTTCAAGTTTGAGGTGAATTCTTATTGAGATCAATTGTGCTAAACATACCTATTTAGCAGCTTGTTTTGTGTCAAATCCAACTCTAGAAGAATTAATCTCGTCTTAATGCTTATTGACCTTCTTTAGTGAGCAAGATTAAGTGGGAAAAATCATTAGGATTTTGTTAGAGAGCCCATTGTCTTCAAATCTGGTTGGACTCCGCAAAGAAATGTTGTTGCTAATCCAACTCCATAGAGCGTCTCATCCTTCACCCACCATCTTTAATCTGTGCACAATTGGGTTTACTGATGTAGGTGCCACATATGGGTGAGTCATTTGATGCTATACAACATACCAAGCACCAGATGGCTGTAACAGATCTGGTGTGTAATACCTGTCAGAGTACACAAATTGTTACATACAATGATGACAGCTTGAGTCCAATATTTAGATGTATGGGCATGTTTTTTTTGTGTATTTTTTTCGCCTTATCAGTTGTTGTATTTTTATGGCTTGGTGCCTACTTTGGAGGGATTATGTTGACAGGGTTGATGGAGCATGATGGAAAGGGAACATCTGTACCACCAGGTTTAGTCCTGGTTTAGACCTGGTTTAGTCCTGGTTTAGACCTGGTTTAGTCCTGGTTTAATCCTGGTTTAGTCCTGGTTTAAATGATCTAATCTCTGGGTCGTGTTTATTCTTGTTTGACTGAAGTTCATTTCAAAGAAACAACTCTGACTCAAAACGAAAGTGTAACTGACTCAATAATCACGTGGTGAGACAGAGTCAGTGTTAGGGCTTCTGAGGCTGGTGAGGGACCCCTGGTGGTCGAACTGATATACTGTTCTTTGTGGATTCTGAAAATATGATGTGACTGAATAAAGCTGAAGAGCTCCACTAAACCAGGACCTGGTTTAGTCCTGGTTTAGTCCTGGTTTAGTCCTGGTTTAGTCCTGGTTTAGTCCTGGTTTAGACCTGGTTTAGTCTTGGTTTAATCCTGGTTTAGTCCTGGTTTAGTCTTGGTTTAGTCCTTGTTTAGACCTGGTTTAGACCTGGTTTAGTCTTGGTTTAGTCCTGGTTTAGTCTTGGTTTAGTCCTTGTTTAGACCTGGTTTAGTCCTGGTTTAGTC
>JAVQKC010075331.1:0-23584 GCA_036025475.1 Philypnodon macrostomus | reverse complement strand
ACCTGTGTGCAACAGTTGAAAAAGATCCAGCAAAGACTTTTTGAGTTATTGCGTTCACAGTTTTGGCCCGTTATTAATTAATTACTTAATTAATATTCATCGAATAAGTACCCAAATCGATACAGTTCGGCGTCTTTATAGTATGCACCTGTGTGCAAATGTTGAAAAAATGAAAATGATCCGGCAATTTGTTTTTGAGTTATCGCGTATCATAGAACATTTTTAATGTTAGGAAACTTGGACTTGGATTACACCATTAACTGACTATCATATGAATATTGTGTCATACATTCTAGTTTCTAGTGCTCATCTTGTCAGGGCTTATGGGTGGGAGAAGCAGCTGCTATGTCTGTGAAGCATGGTACACTTTGGACGATGACCAGTTAATTACACATATATACATTGACACATTCACATTCATTTACTACTACTCTAGATTCACCAATTCCACAATATGCTCGGTTTTGGATGGATGGAAAAAGCAATAGTATTTGATGAGGACCCACAGTAACAAGGGGAGGGCATGCTGACTCATAGAAAAGCACTGCATTTATCTGGAGGATTGATAATAATGAATACAAAACAACTCTACAGGAACACTCTTCACTCTCACCACCATTTTATCCTTATATTGCACGTAAATGGACGTCACTTTTTAACCTATGGCATCTCATTATAACCTTTGTGGCTAGCAACAAGCTTTGCAGTTTACTAGCTTCTCATTTCTGCATTTTGAAACATAATAATAGAACACTTATTTAATTCGACTAACCCTTTATTAAAGTCAGTTTAAATAATCTAAAAGTTATTTCATTCTTTTACATGAGAACCTCATTGGGTTTCCAAACCATTACTAGTACCAACTTCTAAAGTTGAATGCATAGACGCTGGGAACATATGGACCCCCCTCAACACTTCATTATGCAGAAGGGATATTATTCACAGCATTTCATAATATTAAATAAAAAACATACATATAAAATCATTAACAAGTCTGTAGATTATCACTACAAGGTCCAAAAGTCTTTGAGGAGAGGACAAGTGAGATATTAAAAAATGTTGCACCCACGTGAGTGTTTTGCCAGTAGGACGCTGCAGCTGTCCGGATTCCTGACGCCGGGGGTGGGAGAACGCAACAATAGTTCCTCGGATAGGCCTCTTTTAGTCCAATACTGTACTGTCATTAGCGTGTTAGTGAGATTGATAATGCTTAAGTCTCGTACCGCGCTTTTCACAGTTTGGATAGCTAGGTAGTTCAGTTGATGCCGCCACTCTACGCCGCTGATGTGTCCGGAAGAACCATCTTTTCTGGCCTTGGCTGTAGAGGATTTAAAAAGAGATTAGTGCTACTAAAAGGACAGACGGACAGAGGCGGGCCCCGGGGTGGCAGCACAAAGCAGCACGCTCTTATTCTCTTCTTATGCCATATATCCTCATCTGAACACTGTGAAAATATGCTTCTTTTTTCAAATCCATCTGTGTGTTATTGGCCGCCTTCAGATTTTTTCTTCATTCACATTCTCGGGCTCAGCTGGAGGAAAACTATCTTGCAGAATTCCCAGTGGACCACATTCCAGCTGCCTGCCTTTTTTTATTCCACCTTTTGCCCCCAGTCTTGTACGGTGGGCCCCTGTAAAACGAAGGGGGAAAGGGGGTGTTACTACAGAGATTGAAGAAAAACATTGTAATGAACCAAGATGAGCTTAAATAAGCTAAACCTCGGAATAAAATGCAATAAAATCAGTAAAAAAAAGTCTAAGAAATAACTAAACCAGATAATTTTTGAACCAGGTCTGAACTTCAACTAAACCAGAATTTCACCAGGACTTAATATCAAGTCTAATCCTGGTCCAAATCAAGTCTAAACCAGGCCTGAACTAAAACAAAACCGGGTCTTAACCAGGACTAGAACCAGTTGAAACTAAATCAGAACTTCATTTTAATCTGTACCAAAGCCAAGTCAAAATCAGGTCTGAACCCAGGACTTGATCACTTTTTAACCACCAGAGATCATCTGTATAAAACTGAGCCTATGTACCACCAGTGATAGCTTCAGCCTGCACCACAATTTCAGAACCATTGCAACAGAGGATTAGCATAAAACTCTTACATATGAATCTCATTAATGCATGAGCCTAAGGATAACCAAGACAGTGAGAGTAGATTTAACAATAGTCAATAGAGGGATGGCCAGTAGTCAACAGGCCTGAAGGCAGAGCTTGTGGGAGGCTGGGAGCTGGTGGTGACAGGCTGCTGGTTACCCCTAGAGCTGTATACCATCACGGGCCACTGCATACAATGACCCCCTTCTAGACTCGCTATCCAAGAGCAGCCGTCTTTGCCAAACAGAATACAATGAGTCCTCTATAAAAGTTCAGATCAGTCTGGCTTTTCACGCACTCACTCTCATGACTACTGGAGAAGTTGTTAATGTCAATATGATATGGATAGTAATAAGTTTCGGGCTCGGAGATATGAGCAAATATTTGTCTCATTGTTTAAAATGATGGTGTTATATCAGATTTTATGAATACTTTGAATGCTTAAGGGTTTATAATCTGCCCACTGGTCGGGATGGGCATTGGGCAATATGGTAAACATCTTATCAAGCCAAGATCACAATTTCAAAGACAATATTTGACTTTGTATTTTTTTATCTACACAAATGACATGATAAATCCTGTTTAACTGCTAATTCAATGTTCATCAGAATACTTAATCCTATTTTTACTAAACTCAGTTTATTCTGAAAGTTTATTCTTTACTAAACTCAATTTACTTTTTACAAATGATTCTGAACACTGACATTGTTACAGTAAAATGACTCTACAATCTAGTCCCTAGCCCTAGTTTAAGTGAATAAAAGCAATAGCAGCACAACATATTATGAGTGTGTCTATATTTACTCTATTTAGAATCTACAATAGCTACAATAAAAAGCTTTAAGCCATGCATATATAAGAGAAGTGGTTAGCAAAGCGCTAGTCATGATGAGAAAACTTTGCTAAGAGCTATGATGAATGGTTGGACAATGAAGCAATGATAGCAACAATAATGTGGAGCTAACAATGGCTGCTTTGACAGACCTTTTTTACCTCAAACCAAAATGAGGACATCAGCTTATCTAGCTGTTTGAATACACCTGTGGGCGTGTATGAAATTATTACTTGCATATTGTTCCCTGAATAAGGCTATGCTTCATTATCTTTTACAGAATAACAGAAAATCCAGCCAACCACATACATTGAAGGGTTCTTCTATTTGAGTAAGGAATTACTGACTGGTGGTTTACAGGACTTGTCAACACTCAAATCCTACTGAGAAAGTGACTATTCTTTGTTTGTGAATCAAAAGAGCACTCAAAAGAATATCATGGAGTAAAGTCAAGTGAAACATGCATAAATACCCTGTAGTCTAATCAAATCTAGTATTTAACCTATTTTTATAAGATTTATTCATGTTCCTGCCGGGCTATCTTATATGGAATGTGCAATATGTAATAATCACATTTTGTAAGATTTCTCTTTATTAGATCAAATTTACACATACCCTTTAAATAGCCTTCTATGTGATATGGTGTTAAACACAATGCCTCGCAGATGGAGCTGGTGTTTTGAATTTGCCAGCATGTGAATGAGGTCATAGGTCAGTAGCTCAGGCACAGAGCAGCATGTATAGTTCTTCTACAACCACAAACATCCTGTACTCGTATGAACGCAGCTATGGAACCTTATGGTTTGAGCTATAGGACTAAAATATGACCAAAAATAGTGTTGTATTTTTCTTCTCTTTCATTTGTATGCTTATAGGTTTAAGTAAAATAAATACATAAATATTTCTATAATGAATTATAGCTATGTCAAATTGTGTAGTCTTTGCAAACCAACAATCCAAATATATAGTTAAAATATAAGTGTTGTTCTTAAAGTTCTGTACTCTGGAAGATTTCTTAATTAAGAAAATGAAAATGACCTGACCCTGTTCTGTGACGTAATTCATGTAATCTGTCCCAATTATTATTTCACATTATTATTAGTCCCTCCCCTGGCCTTTACAGCAACAGTGGGCTACCAATCTGACCAATAGTAGTTGAGTCTTTGAGTAGTGTGGCAGCCCACACAAACCCTGATTTGATGTTGCTGTAGAGGCCAGAAAAAGTGAAACTACTATTGGGCAAGCTAATAAAAAACTTACTTTGGTAAACCTCCAGACTACAGCTTTAAGGGTTGAACTGTAGCAAAGCAAATAGAAAAGTCAGACAAAGAGTCTATAAGAGTATATATATATATATATATATATATATATATATATCTCCATACCTTATCACAATAGCTCGTCTCGGCTCACGTCGTTTTATCCACGCTGTGTTTCTGATAGCCCAGCTGCCTCATGACTTCACTACAGAATGCCTCCACCTGGCTGATCTGCTCCACATTAAGCCTCTCCCTCCATGCGTATATGGCCTCCTTAGCGTCCCGGGAGGAGATTAGGAAGGGTCTGTCGGAGGAATAGCCCTGCCCGTGGGTCATGTTGAGTGCGAACTTGTCCAAAGAAGCGGACGTGGAGAGGTTGGAAAAGCGGTACAGTCTTTGTAGCTCTTCCATGGGACGCATCACCAAGTCTTCGTAGCGGATCTTCATGTAGTTTCTTTTTAGCCACGGGGGCGCGTTCATGACCAGGAGCATGTCGTTCAGCCAGTTGTCACAGATGAGCTCCATGGCGCTGGAGACGTAGCTCTCAGCGCGGTTGACTCTGTTGGGAACCAGCAGGCGCTTGTACTTGTCATTCTGCTTTTTACTTCTGAGCACCTAGAGATGTTCCAGAAAAAAAGAAAATAAATGACAATATATTGTGGTTTAGATGTTGTATGAGTCAAAATAAAGCAAAGAACAGTGATTTATTGTGGGTGTTCAAAATCAACTAAGACACAATCTGCCACTGATTTGGTCACTGCCAGAGTTTGTCACTGAACCAATAAAAAAGGTAAACGCATAGGTCCACTACTGGGGTGGTTTGTAAATGCCATTCAATGTCAACAAGGACACAGGCCAAATTTACAAGTGTTAACGGTTGTAAACCAGTTGTGTGTGTTGAAATGCTTGACTTCAGTGCACCCGTTAATTGTCATTCAGTGCGCTTCTACATTTCTACAGCATGCAAATAGGCTATTTTAATAACCCTACGAAAAATGTAGAAATAAATTGAAGAATGGAGCCTAAGCCTTGTCTGGTCCAAAATAAAAACAGGGCCGTAACAAGCAGACACTGGCCAGTGTCATTGAACTGTGGGCCCAAGAGGTGGAGGGGCCCAGTGGGAGTCCATGTCGACTTAACGAGTTCTAAAACAGGACTCAGGCAGGTCAAAAACAAGGACTGAGGACTTAACCAGGTTCAGACCGAAACACAATAAACGGGGACTAAACTAAGACTTAAAAACATGCACTGGGGGCCCTTGATCTCAACTTTACGCTTCTGACCTGGATGCTCTCCTTCACCAAGGCCTGCTTGGACTTGAGGCGGGAATTGTGCACGGCTCTTGGGTCTCTGAAAAGCTGGACAATCTGTAGATTCACCGTGGAGTCCTTTACCAGAGGCACCAGGGTACTCAGGTCTAAAACCCGCACCCCTTTGATCACCATCACCGGGTACTTCTTGCACTCTTTCTCCAACTCACGAATGTCCCTCTTTTGGCACTTTGCGCACAAGTCCTGCCTGACCAACCCCACCTCATATCGCTTATGCGCGTCACACAACGGTTCTGAACAGATCACTTTGTTCATTTTCCACCCGAATATAAAAGAGGTGCTTATGTTCTGCGTCCCTGCGTAGAGTTTAAGAACGGAGAAGTCGCAGCGATACAAGGCGTTCAACATGTCCCTCACTGCGCCCTGCAGGCTGGCCGCGTCCCCTGGGTACAGCGCCTGCCAGATGTGCCACATTGGCTCGTACAGGTAGAAGACGCCTGGGTGCTGGTTGAAAAGCTCCCCCAGAAACGATGAACCGGTTCTCCAAGTGGCATGGAGATAGATGTGTATCCGAGATTGGCTCCTGTTCACAGCGGGCTCCGTCACCGATGCATCGCTCCCGTTCACCCCGCTATTATCCCACAGCATCGCCACAGTGTTCTCCAAATCTGGGCATCTCGACTGTTGTTGCGGTAGTCCGTGTTTGGCGTGCTCAACAGATTTGTCCCGGTAATCAAGCACGTAGGGAACGAGTAGAAGTAAACCGGAATATGCTAGTATTAATATCAAGTATTTCTTATGCACCCTCCTCTTCATTTCCTCACGCCTGTAGAGGGGCAGTGACTGTAGCCGCTGCTCTTGAGACGACGGTCCACTGTGTGAGGCTCTCTAAAGTTAAGTGAGGGACTGGAGGACTGCGTGTGTGTGAAGAGAGGGAACTGACCACGCCCCAAAATGCAGAAAAAAACCCGGTTTGCATTTTTGTCTTGGTAAATGTTCGTAACAAGCATTAAATTGTTTAGCGGTTAGGGTAAATTATGCAGTCATTCTTTACAGTTGAAAGTTTAATTAGGCGAATGTGCGTGTGTGTGTGTGTGTGTGTGTGTGTGTGTGTGTTTGTTCGTTCGTTTCAAGACCTAAGACTCTTTTAGTGAGAGATTCCGAGCTTCAGCGTTACCTATCAAAAAGTAAGGGCGTTTGTTTAGGTCACGTGGAAACTCATATAATGAACAGTGTAATATTTAAAATGATGGTTTAAGGACTAAAATATGTATATGTTTTTATTTTCAGGTACTTGTGTTATGGCCGTTATGGTCATGGTCTTTTGAGTGCACAATCCCCCCAAAGAACAATCTCTGGACAGTTGCGCATGCGCATTGTCGTTGTCGCGTATCTTCAGCGCGGCAATGCAAAACACATATGTGAGGAGAATGAAAATACAAAACGTAAAGCATAGACGCTCATGTTTTTAACTAATATGTTGGTTATTTTTGTTTGCTCTGGAGTTTAAAATCGCTAGGGCACAAACTGGTCAAAAGTAGCTAAACGCCAACTATCCGAACTAGCAGCCTCTTTACAGCACTATGGCACACTGGAGCACCTTTGAGAAAGAGACAGAGAAGGAAACCAAGACTCTGATTTCATGCATGACCGGAATAAATGATGAGGACGACCAGAACTTCCAGCTTGCACTTAAATTTGCCTGGTCCAATTTCAAGTGAGTCCGATATTTGTGAGCTAGCTTGTGGTTAGCTGCTAAATGTTTCAGTAGCTGTGTGATGCTAATAACAGTGTTTTTACAGGTTTCATCGCTTTCTGGACGTGGATAGCCACAAAGTCCAGCGTAGCATTAATGGGTAACTCGGGTTTTATATCTATACAAATTAATTTTATGTGCATAATATAATATGTTTACAGTGTTTCCCATCAATAGAAGAGACTAACTATGGTGCGGTGCCCCCATAGTCTAAAAAACAACAGCTGCAAAATACTATAACAAATTATATTTTTTGCTTGTTATATTATCATTGACATTACAAAGTAACTATACAGCAATAAAAAAAGGACTGGTTAAAAGTTAAATTATTCTACTCTATTTCTACTGCATATAAAGAGAGGCTTTAACTAAAACTCGCCAATGCCACCATAGTCTCAGAAGAAATCTATGGGAAACACTATTAGGAATATGCTATTATAGTGCAACTGCTGTTATATAATGTACAATTTCTGCCAACTGTATGGTTTTCTTATTAATTCTGTTGCCTTTTTATGCATTTGTAGCATTCACGAGAAGCTAATGATTCACTCCGACTTAAGTAAAGCTCAGAGCTGGATGAAATTGACTGATGAGTTCTTGAATTCACCTTTGCCTAACACAGATGGAGCGAAGGTGTGTCTCCTTACATACAGACAATATTACTTAAAGTAACATGTTATTCAGTAAGATGTGACTTCCTTTCAGACTGATGTGCATTATAGCGTTCTGTCGCTGCTGCTCTGCCTGTCGGAGTCTCCTTCAAATACAAACTTTACTGAGAGACCTAGGCTGAAGGAAGCTGGTGAGATCATCTTTGACTTGCATTTAGGTTAAAAGTGCTTACAGTTACACATTAATAAACGTCATATCTCTGAAACGATGCAGAACAAAAGGACAGCTTTGACTGGGTTAAATATCTGAAGGAGGGTGAAGACATAGACACTGGACCCTACCCGGACACCCCTGTAAGTAAATTATATACATATATGTGACAAAACTATGAATATTTTCCAGATGTACTTACAGTTAGTGTTTGGATTACAGGAGTGGTCTGAGGAAGAGAGTGAGGAGGAGGACAGCCAGCAGCCAATCAGCAGAGAGGACTCGGGAATCCAGCTGGACAGAACCCCTCAAGAGGACCAAGACAATGCAAATAAGCCTGTTCCGGTCACATGGAAAGGTATGAGACAATTGTTTGGCACATAATATCTACTTTTTTATTTTTCAATGGACCATATAAAACAAATGTGCAGTCACTGAAATACAAATGCCCAAATCTTAACTAAAAAAATATAATCTGAAAACAGAATGAGAGGTCAGTACATACAATCAGATCAGTCTTTATTTAAATCTTTCTGTAATGTGCTCCAGATGATACACATATTTTACTTATTTCTTCTTTGTGTGACCCGTAGTTGAGGTCTATGGTTATTATTATCTTAGCAGTCAGTAGTTTCTTAGCAATTACGAAGAAGCTGAATTTTCAGTAGATGCAGGTGACGATGTCAATATACAATCTCTTTCCAGTGGGAGAGCCGGATGCTCGGGCTTGGTTGGAGCAGCACGTTGTCACGCCATATTGGGTACAGCATGCTCCTCGCTTCCCTCACAGCTTGCATCTACACTCCAACTTGCTCAATGTATGGTAAGAAAAGTAGTAAATCTGTAATACTTCTGATTTCTAAGTTAATGTTATCAGTTAACAGCAGTTTAGCTTGTTAATTGTTTTAAAATTGGACTAATCCTTAATGTTCAAATGTTGATGCTTTGTCTCTTTCATTTAGGGATCAACACTTATACAACACTGACCCATTGTACCTGCCAGAAGAAAAGGCCTTTGTCACTGAGACCCAAGTAATACGGGAGACATTATGGTACGATGTAATGATGTTGTTGTGTGTCAATGTGTTCATTGTAGACACTGACAAAGCCATTTTTACTTACCCTCACATGCTTTACCGTGTAAATCAGAAATGTTTGCTTCTTTGTTTAGTAACGACTGGCTGTTTCATTTTTAGTCATCAAATGGTTGAGATGTAAGGCTTGTATTAGTTTTGGTAATTTGGTTTTGCAGGCTGTTGTCTGGAGTTAAAAAGCACTTTATATTTCAAATCCATGATGGTAAAGTGTCAGTGCGGAACAATGTGGTGGTGACTCATCTGACCAGTGTAAGTTAAAACATTGAACATGTTTTGAAAGAGGCTAATTTACTCAACTGCCAATTTTGACTTTACCACAGAACTGCCTGCGCTCTATACTGGAGCATATTGCTGTGTATGGCCAGGCGGTGTACAGGCTGCAGAAGTTCATAGATGAAGTCACAGGATACAACACAGAACCGGGGCCCCCAGGTTCCTCCAAAAAGAGCTCAGAGCCACCCTTTAGGACGTACCAGGCCTTTGTGTGGGCACTTAACAAGTACTTTACTATTTTTAAAGAGGAGCTCACCACAATTGAGAAAGCAATTGTATGCAATGGTATGTAAGACGCAAAAAACAGCAGTGTCTTAATATGTCTCTTCCCGTTACTCTATTTATATTTTTCTGTATTAGTCACATTTTTTATGTAAGCAGAAATAGTCAGTGTTAAAATATGTACTTTCTCTGTATTACCAGCAGCAGCACCAATAAATCGGAGCTTGAAGATTAATCTTACTTTGTTACATTCTAAACTACTAAGTGTGAAATATTGTGCATTGATTTTTGGATGTTGAATGATCTTTTTGCAGATGAAACAATCACTCTTTCAGGCGTCCTGGAGCGCCTCAGTCCACACTTGACCCAGATCAAAGTACTGCACAAGGTATTCTGTACAGGTGTGGCAGAGGTACCCCCCCACACCCCGAATGTCGTACGGGCTTCCCATCTGCTCAACACACTGTACAAGGCCATCCTGGAGTACGATAGTGTTGGGGAGGCGTCGGAACAAGCCGTGAGTTGATCTTTTGTTATGAATTTGTGAATCTGTAAAAAAGTCTCTCACCTCATTGTTCCTGTTTGTATCTCCGTTTCAGGTGGCTTTGCTGTTTTCTCTATGGACAGAGACGGTCAGGCCATATTTGGAGATAGTGGATGAATGGATAGTACATGGACATCTGTTTGACCCAGCCAAAGAGTTCATCATTCAAAGGTAAAACTGGCACTTATAAATGAATGTTTGAAACCTTCATGAGTTATCTTATTCATAATCTCATCTCATGGATTTGGTCCAATAGCTATAGCCAGTCGTTTGACAATAAATAATATAAAGAAACTGCTTGTTTCCTTCAATTATTTTAATAAAGCGAGCAATCCTTTAATGCAATTTTGTATTTTAAAAGTAGCCTGAACATTGATATGTATTAAGTTACAGTGACCTCATTACAGAACCAGTGCCTATCATGTTTCATAAACCTTTTGGTAGGCAAACAACAAAGGAGGTGATCACAATATGGGCGGCCAGTAGCAGAAAAATAAAATGATAGTTTGCTGATCGTTTTATTTTTTATATTAATCTATTTTTCATAATTCATATTGCATTTCATAAAAAAAAAAATCCACATTGCACTTTTTAAAATGAGTTCACAATGAGCCATGAGTGTGTGTTTTGGTTTGTCGGCATGATATTCATCTGTTTGTATCAACACTAGCAAGTCATAACATGTTTCATTTATATGAACAGACAGTAAGGCGCTGAAAACACCAAGGTAACAAACAGTTACAAAAAAAACATTTTTGGAGCTGTGGCCGAGACATCAGGACATATCAAAAAATGTGTTTCTAAAGTGTCTGAGTGACGGGTCTAACACAGGGCTGGGCAAACCTTTTGACTCAAAGGCCACATGGGGTTTAAATATGTGCCCAGTGCTGATATTGTATTCTTTGTAAACTGCAACCGTTTCTTGACAAATGAGACATACAGCCTTCAATCAGACCTCAGTGAAAAAACATGTCGATGTGGAGTTAACTGGTTACTGCAGATTATAACAACGTGAGCGATAAATTGGCAATATTTTATAATTTAAAAATATGGGAAAATGCTTGGCGGGCCGGATTAAAAAGCCCAAAGGGCTGCATGTGGCCCCCGGGCCGCAGTTTGCCCACGCCTGGTCTAAGATATAGAACACCCTTCCATTTGTTCTAGCTCTGATTTGCACAGTACTGTTTGTAAAATTTCCTAATTTGCTTAATCCTCACATCTTGTCCAGGAACAAGGATGTACCAGTGAACCATAGAGATTTCTGGTATGCCACATACACACTGTACAGTATATCTGAGACAGTGGAGAATGAGGAGAAGCTAAATGATTCGCCTAGTGGTAGCTCCGGAGGGGACCAAGGGACCAGCAACAGGCAGCTCACGATGGTGTCCTTCCTCAAACCTGTCCTAAAACAGATCATCATGGCTGGGAAGTCCATGCAGCTGCTCAAAAACCTCGACTGCAAAGACTCAGAGCAGTCTGAGAGGTCCTCCAGAGGTCAGTGTCAGCCCCACCTCATTTATTTCAGTTTTGTGTCACTTATGGCACAATTAACATGTTTACTTTACAGATGCAGAGAGGAAGAGTTTATATACAATGTTTTTGGAGTCAGTGCAATCACGCCTGTGCAGCCAAGAGCAAAGTCCGACCGATGCAGTCACAGAGCAGCAGGCGACGAAGAGGAGCCTGGTCAAAATGCAGTCCATCATGGCTCAACATCTGGAGATCGATGATGTCCACGATCCATTACTTGCTATCAACTTTGCAAGGTTAAAAATAAACTCATTTACAATGTCCTAAATGAGTATTTACTGTAACTGACCAGATCATTAATTAGTAGTACATTAATTAAAACTAGACAAATCATTAAATTCATCATTTAATTATAATTATATTTAACATGCATGAATCACAGCTGTATTAACTTTCCAGAATTATTGTAAACTTGTCCAAATGTAATTTATTGTCCAGTTGAGATAGTAATTTGTATATTATGTATATATGTATATTATGTATAAAATCCTATACAGATTATGTTGAGTATCTGTGCTCTGTCTCAGGCTGTACCTGGAACAAAGTGACTTTCACGAGCGTTTTACCGGAGGTGATTTTAACGTGGACCGCTCGTCTCAGTCCGTGACCTGTCAGACCTTTGAGCTGACCCTACGCTCCTGTCTCTACCCTCACATCCAGAGGAGGTACATCGAGTGCTGTGGGAACCTCATGAAGACTCTGAAGAAAGACTACAAGTAAGCTCTGGCTTCACTCAGATCTGAACACTGTATTATGTAAAGCATTAGTTTCACATTCTTCATCCATATGTTTCTATAGACTACTGGAATACCTCCAGGCCATGAGGAACTACTTTCTTCTTGAAGCTGGAGACACGATGTACGATTTTTATACCGCTATTTTTGAGAAAGTCCAGGAGAAAGAGAGCTGGCAGCAGCCCTCTTTCCTTAACGTTCAGCTGCAAGAAGCAGTTGGACAGCGCTACCCAGAGGACAGTAGCAGGTACTGCATGCCAACTACATCTACAGCAAATTAATGGCAAGATGGCATAAAGTGTATAGGATTTATATACATTTTTTGTAAACCCATCTTTTCATTTTCATTTTAGGTTGTCTGTGTTTTTGGAACAAATTGACCCTGCCAGGAAAAAGCACCCAGTGAATAATCTAGAGGTCCTAACATTAAGCTACAAAGTGAGTGAAGCATTAAAGCAGTTTTGTTAATGGTATAATAATGTACTTGTAATACTATGATTGAGTCTGTCAATTGCTCTTCTATAGGTTCCATGGCCTGTTGATATTGTGATCAGCTTAGAGTGCCAAAAGATCTACAATCAAGTATTTCTCCTCCTGCTACAGATCAAATGGGCTAAATACAGCTTGGACACACTGAGATTCAGCAGTATGTGTTTTTTTTTGTTTTGTTTTTCAGTTGTCATAAGTTATGCACACTCGCAGTAGTTTTTAGATTCAATGTCTTCTTGTCTCCAGATTTCACAGATGTGACAAAGAAAGTGGAAGGAGCCTTGTCTGAAGAAGTCAAGTACAAAGAGCCTGTGAATCAGCAGATCCATCGAATGTGTCTGCTCCGGGTCAAACTCATGCACTTTGTCAACAGCCTCCACAACTACATCATGACCAGGGTAAAGGGGTCATATTGTCATAGGAATACTACTTATACTACCGGTCTAACCATGTCATTACAATTCGCATCAAAGCACTTTTTCTTCACTGTCACATCAGATTCTTCACAGCACAGGGTTGGAGTTTCAACACCAAGTTCAGGAAGCAAAGGACCTGGACCAGCTCATTAAAATCCATTACAGATATTTAGCAACAATTCACGACCGCTGTCTGCTCAGAGAGAAGGTATTTACCTCATTACTCTTCCTTCATTTACTAAAAAATCATATTCAACTCTTCTTTTTCAATATCTTAGTGGTACATCTCATTCTAGCAATTTTTTATATTTTATTTTTTGGTAATTGTTAGGTCAGTTTTGTAAAAGAAGCTATAATGAAGGTCCTCAATCTAGTCCTCATCTTCTCTGACCGATGGCAAGCGGGCTTTGGAGCCTGGAAGTAAGTCCACTTTTAAACCAGAGAGATACATTATCATTATAAGTTCTTATCTTGTAGCTAAGTATAGTTCTTTTGTTTTAGGATTGAGTCAATTGACAAAATGGAGTCCGACTTCAAAAACTGCCACATGTTCCTTGTGACAATTCTCAATAAAGCAGTGTGCCGTGGCTCCTTCCCTCACCGTAAGTAAAGAGCTTTTCTTATTCCTACTACAGTGAGTTGCAAAAGCATTGTGCCATTTTTCTCCCTTACAACCTGATTGATTTACATCAGACCTGGGCAAAGTGCGGCCCGGGGGCCACATGCGGCCCTTGACCAGTCCATGTCTGGCCCACTGAAGGCTTGGTTAAACAATAATCATATATATATTATAGGAATTGTACTGTGTAATGACTCATTTTGAAGACATTTAAATGCACAGTTCACTTTTGTGCCTCACATGTCACTGATGGCAACATGGCAATGCATTAGTTTCCCATGTCAATGTAAGGACAATAAACTAGACTTGCCTACTGCATACTGCATTTATTAATTGTATAGTGAACTCTAACATCATGTGTAGTAGTTTGGTAGCTCATCTCAATCTCATCTCTCGGTTATTGGCCCTCCACAACAGTCCCCGGTCCCAATGTGGCCCTCGGGAAAAAAATAATTGCCCACCCCTGATATAGATGGTGGTATGGATCCACCAAAAATATTAAATTGTTTCTTGGTAAATAAACCAATACTGATGAAAATAAAACATGGCAAACGCTGACATTTCTTGATGATGCACAGAATGTTTTTTTTCCAGTATTGTAATGTATCAGTGAAACTAAGCATGGCTTGCCTTAGACCGATCTTTCCCAATACTGTTTGAAACCACTTTACTGGGCTCTGGCGCGACAAATAGCCTACAACTATAGAGACATTTCAGGCTAACTTTTTATTATTATTAAGTATAGCTCTTCCAGCTCCCCAAAACACATGCATCCTGACTTTATGGGTGATGTCACACTCCATTGCTCCACCTCAACACCATTACTTTTAAACAAGCCATATATATACATGTATATTTACAAGTGGAGAATATTTCCAGCTATGACACTATCTTCAATATACAGAAACAGATTTGAATATACTCATAAGTGACCACATATATTGTGTTTCTGTTTTTCAGCTGACAGAGACGGCAACAGGAGAAAAGCCAAGCAAGGAAAGAAAAGGAGTGCCTTAAAAGTGAGAGAAGGAGAAGGTTACGCAATTAACAGCACTTTGTAAAAGGGGAGAGACATGAGACCAATAAAGAAACCGAGAGGCAGGGGGAGGAAGAGAGGGGGGCCTCTTCCTCCCCTAGAGAAGGATGCCAAAAGATTCAGGAGGGAAACACTTGTCAAGACGGCAGAGCACACAACCAAAACACTGAGTACTCCCTCCACACGCAAACCAACTCCACCCACAACCTCCAGTACTAACAAGGAGCCAATGACAAGCGGCGGTGCACCAACTATAGGGCCTGCTGCATCGAGGCAACCTGTGGAGTTGGCTGAGAAGGACGCCAAGAAGCCACAAGAAAAGACAGAGAAGGAGAAAATGATAGGCACAAATGGAAATAGTGCTTCGGCTGCAGAAACTGTAGTATCTTCTACCTCTTCTCCAGCGCCAGTCTCTACAGCCACACCCCCTCCAGCCACACCCCCTCCAGCCACAAATCACAGCCACGTCACCGCCTCGGTCTCTAGTAGGAAAACAGCCACTTTTAAAGCCCGCATCCCCAAGAAGAAATATACATATGAGCACTTTGTGAATAACGCCCTGACTGCCATTAATACCTCCAGCCCTGCTCCTACACAAAACAACTGCAATATCAACAACAAAATCAATGACAGTATTAACAAGATCCATAATAATATTAAGACTAGCAACAATAGTAGTAATTGCATTGATAAAAGCATCAGCGCCATTAGTAACATGGTCAATAGTAGCAGGAATAATAATTTTATGAATAGCATTAGTAGTAAAAGTAATACTTGCTCAGGTAATCCGTCCCCACTGCTTACTGTGGGTAGTAATGCAACACAAGTGAATCACTTTGTCTCCATGGACAACCGGGCTCTCCGGAGAGCTGATCCCCAGGATAAACATCCCCGGGAGAACGAGTGTGAAGGAACACCAAACTCAGTGCACTCCCCGTCCACTGATACGGCCAGCGAGCACTCCGCTGACCTCGACGTGATGGAAGCAACTGGACCAAACCATCAGCAAAAGAATTCCCACTTTCTCACCCCCCTCTGTCACTCCTCACCTAAGCAGGCCACCCAGTCAGAGGGGCTAGCCCAGGCTCTGGCCAAAGGCATGAAAAACCAGAGGGTACTGGCATGTCAGATGAAGAGGAGCGTAGAGAGTGGACTTAATGGGAGTGCACTGTCCCGTGTGTTTAAACCTGGTGTGGTGCGTGGGGTGATTGGAGGGACTGTTGAAGTCCAGCTCCAAGGAGAAGAGAGACTTGTTCAGTACCCTTTCCGTGGTGATGCTGTGATTACATCATTGCCCGAGGCCAAGAACACTGTGGAGTTAATTTTGGATGCCCCCCCGCCTGGCATGGCACCTGTGGCAGTGGGAACACAAGTGTGTGTGCCATTTGGTGGGGAGGAGGGGGGGCCTCTGCTGTACAGAGAGGGGACTGTGACTCAGGTGGACCCACACCCTGGCGTATCCTTCCCCTACCGTGTGCTCCTTAATGAACAGATTCTGGACAGCCAGAAGGCTGGCAAAAAGATGGAAAGACAGGCCGTTTGGGTGTCTCGACAGAGCCTGAGACTGCTCACCCCTCCCTGGGAAGTCCCAAATTTGGATGGTGGTAGGGCAAAAGAAAGGGAGCGAGAAAGAGAAAGGGAGGAGAGAGAGCGGAGGGAGGAGATGGAGGTGGAGAGGGAGGTGTGTCAGTTGAGTATAGGAATGGGGGTGCTTGGAGGAGGGGGCAGGCTGGGTCATAGTTTCTCACATCAGGGGGCTCCTACGGGATCTCCTTATGTTAATGTAAACCCGCCATCCCACTCTTCCACTGGGACGGCCAGCAAGGGGGCCAGTGCTGAGATTAGAGTGCCGACTGAGAGACAAAAACAGACTAACATTCCTGAAGAAGATGTGGAAGTTACCCAGTTTAATATGGGCCTTACTGTAGCGCCCAAGACAAATGCAGTGAACCCTCAACAGACAAATCTCTCCAAGAGTAGTACCTACCACCCCTCCTCCCCTCACCTCTCTGTGGTGAGAGACTTGGGACCCCCTCACTTATCCACCCTCACCAGCCCTCAGCCACCCCCTTCTCCAGCATTAATAACATCTGATATGAGCAACCCCTCTTCTAACCTACCTCCATCCAAAACCACTCCATCCCAAACCCCCACTCCCACTTCCTCTACCTCCTCTCGCTCCAGGACGCCCCTTTCATTAGCACAACAGAAGTACAAAAAAGGTGACGTGGTGTGTACCCCGAACGGCATTCGTAAGAAGTTCAATGGAAAGCAGTGGAGAAGACTGTGCTCCAGGGACGGCTGTATGAAAGAGTCCCAACGTCGAGGGTACTGCTCCAGACACCTGTCGATGCGGACCAAAGAGATGGAGGCTGCCGGAGGTGAGCGCGGAGGAGGCAGCAGCTCAGGTACACTCACCCCGTCTGACCTCCGAGGGAGAGCGAGCAGCGAGCTGGAGTGGGACGACACATCCAGAGAGGGCAGTGAGGCCAGCAGCAGAGGAGACTCCAGACCCCGCCTGGTGCTGCCCTCGCTCGTCCCTCATGATCTGTCCTTTGATGAGTGCGAAGCGGCCACCATGCTCGTGTCTTTAGGGAGTTCCCGTTCTGGGACACCTTCGTTTTCTCCCATCTCCAATCAGTCCCCGTTCTCCCCAACCCCCTCTCCTTCACCCTCCCCACTTTTTGGTTTTAGGCCAGCCAACTTCTCCCCAATCACAGCCTCCCCAGTTCTTGCCCATCGGAGGCACAGGCAGCCTAGCGGGGCAGGGATTGTAGGGGGGCCTAAAGCAGCAGCTGTGAGCGGAGGTGAAAGGGAGAGACACACTTCTGGCATCCAGCCTTCCCTCCATAACAACCTGACATTTACCGTCCCCATGAGCCCCAGCAAACGAAAGTCAGATGCTCCTACCCCAGCACCCCTCACCTCACACCATCACGACTACACACCCAAAACTGAGCAGGAGCCGGGCGAGCTCAGCGGCTCATTCAGGGTGCTGTCCCCTCAGACACCAGCACATTCCCGTACACACACCCCCACTTTCCCCCGGCCCAGGGGATTGACTACACCCTCCTCCAGCAGACCCCCGTCCTGCACCGCTGCCTCCCCTCCTCCTCTGCTTGTGTCTCCTACCCCTCCCTCACCGCTCTCACCTGAAGGAGGCCCTCGTCGTGTGGTGCCAGTTACCCAGCAGGCTTTGCGAGACTCCCCAGTTATTGTCAGAAATCCTGAAGTCCCTCTGGCCAAATTTACAGAGTGCCCAGCCGGACGAGGGGGGAATGAAGGGGGTTCAGACACTTCCACAGACACTAGTGTAACTCTCACCCCTCAGCCCATCTCCGGCCTCCAAGTCCCTGTCCCCATTAATGCAGCCTCAGCCAGTGTACCCAACGGCACCGTCATTCTGCGGAGCCCATCCCAGACTCTGGTGCTGGTGTCCCCTTCACCTTCCTCTTTGCCCAGCACTGACGCCCCTGCCGCCCCCCTGCAGGCCCTGTCAGTGACCGTCAGCACAACAGTGGCTCCCACTGCGAACAGCACAGACATTTCTGAGGATGGAGGGGAGGACAGGGAGTCGGGGTTTGTAGGGGAGCTTCAGCAGCCCGTCCCCTGCCACCCTTCTCCTACTGCACTACTGCCCCTCATCCTGCCTGCAGAAAACCTTCACCCTGTCCCACGAAAGGATATCATAATGGGACGCCCTGGCACAGGTGAGTATCTGTGTGTGTCATGTTGTAGTATGCAGTGGGGGGCCTACATAATAACATTATACATTTAACAAAATAGATCTTATTGTATATCTCCCAAAATCCTAATTATTCATTCTTGTTTAAATTTCACAAAGCTCCATTCCAGTCTCACTTCAGCTCGATGTGAAAAGTTATATATATATATATACAAGTTATATCAGTTAAATATAAAACATAATTTATATAAGTTTAAACATTTATCTAAATTATGTAAGTACATTGTACAGTTATAAAAAATTACACAAAGGTATTGGATAACATTCTTTTTAACTGTAATAACGTTAATAAGCTGGCTCATAAAAACCAGTGAAGTCAGATGTTCAAACCTCAAACCAAATATGAACTACTACACAAGACCTTCAAGAACAGTATAGTTTTATACTAGTCTCTTAGGTTAGCTTTATGGTTAATATACAGTAGTTTCAAATGTATTATAACTGCTAGGAAACACACACACACACACACACGCACACACACACACACACACACACACACACACACACACACACACACACACGCACACACACACACACACACACACACACACACACACACACACTGTTTACAAAGAGAAGACCTGAATTAAAACATTTAGACACAACTTTGTAAATATGTAGTTTCTGATTGTGAAGACCTAAAATGTTAAAATTATGATCAAACATTAGTTCATGATACAGCCTCGTGAGCAACTGTGTCACGTACCTTTTTTATCAGCAGTGACAGATCTAAACTCATCATGACCTGTGCATTGATGGCCAGTGTTAGCCCCCGTTTGCAGACATCCTCACACGGCTCACTCCAGTCCACACATTACTGATCACTAAACTGCGCACTAAAGCTTTCACGTGACGTTAGATTTGCCTTTTCATTTCATATGGGTATTGCCATGCCGTTTTTCACCTATTAATTACCTCTATTTATATATTAGATTATGCACATGTGAGAATTATTTTTTTTGCCTGTGTAGGAGAAAGGCAGGAAGCACATGTCTCCAAAAGCTGCTCTGCATTATCCCACACATCACACAATATAAAAGAATGAATGAAAAAAGTATAAACTAATATTACTTGAGTTGGAAGTGTGACAGAAGTTACATTCAATTATTTCAGTGGAATCAGATGTTTTTGAAAACTCTTTATAATTATGTGCATAAATCAGTTCTTTTTTACCCATTATTAGCATTCTCACACCCCCCGACACTACGGTCAGACTGCAGTATGTTCACCATTTTGTGCTGTTGGGGTAACTAAATAACATAGTGAAAATAAATACAGAAATATAATATTGTCAACATAGTGAAAGGTAACATTTAAAATTTTTTACATTTTGCAAAATACAGTTAAGTTACAATAACAGGATTTTATTAATATTGATAATTGTCACCATCTGCTGATACAAATATGTCATAGTGCTAAGAACCTCCAGATTTCCAGATTTTTCAAAATAACTTTACTGGTATATTCTCAAATAAGCTCAAACAAGTAACACACAACCTCGGTCTCACTCTTACTACAACAGCCCCATAATCTGCTCCAGTTTGTATTTCGGATGTACTTTTACTGTGTGTGTGAAAACCTCATTTAAATTGTTTACGAAAAATGTATGCACCCTTAAGTGATTTAAACTGTGTGTGAGAAAGTGGTGAGCGAGAGAAGGAAAGGAGAAAACGTATGCTCAGACATGCTCACCATGTATGTTGTGTTTTTCATAGGGATTAGACTATACATTATACCGGATTAGCTTCATCTATAAAGTATTTTTATTTCGAGTTATTACGGATAAAAACCTTGGTTGGTTGAGTGGGAGAAAGTGCAAGAACATGGATGTTTAATGTTAGGGGAAAAGTGCCCAAATTCTGACTATATGTTTTCATGTTTAAGAGGAACCAATGGCATCCTCTTCCGTGAGTACAGTGCAGATTTAGCCATGGGGCCGTGTTTGGTAGGTTTCACTGTGTGGGTGTGTGAAGCGTTTGTTTTTCTGTGTGGGAACATGATGCGTATGTATCATGTGTGCCACGGAGCATTATTCACCATCAGCTGTACGAGCCCACCTCTGGGCTGATACATAGACGCAGACATATAGGAAGAGTTGGTGGAGTTCACAGTGTCCAGACCATACGCTACTGTGTGTGTGCACTTATAGCCGCGGTGTGACAGAGAAGTGGACAGGAAAGGCAGCGCTGTCATTTTGAGTGTACGCTCCCTCCTCACGCTCGCTTTCTGCTGCTGAAAAGACACTGAATGAATAGCATCTCTTTATGTGTGTGTGTGTGTGTGTGCATTTAGTTTAAAAATGTGGCGCTTGTGTGGGTGTTTTCTGTGCTGGAGAAGATGTGTGAGATTTGGAAATACTCATGGGAAAGTGAGAAATAGAAGGTAGGAAACTCCATGTGTGTGTCATAACAGTCATATAACATTTGGAAGTTTTACTATAAAATGAACACAACTGTTATGAACATGAATGCCACTTTACAACAGTGCAACTGTACAACTGTACAACTGTACACCAGATGAGACAACAATTACAACTATTGACATTATTTGATTATTAAAATAGTACAAATACACAGCATTATTTTACTCTCAAACCCAACTGACCGTGAATGTGTATGTATACTGGAAGTGTCAAAGATGAGATAAGGATTTTTGTAACTGTGTTATTCATTATTTACTTTGTGACTGAAAGTTTGTGTTTTGCAACTAGAAATATAGAGCATTTTACTCATAGCCAATAAGTTGTGTTTTTCATCAAGAGCAGCTGATAACATCTGTAAAAGTTGGTGTGAAAGTGTTGAAGGTCAAGGATGCGAGCGTCTGTGTGTGTCACGTGTGTGCTGCATGCACTGTGTGCATGAGACAAAGTAACTAAGCGTCAATCATTGAGGACCGGATATGATGTGTGAGCGCCAAACGTCTGTTGCTATGGCAACAAAGCAAACATCACAGAGAGGTTGCCTGTACATATAGCTGGATTTTCACAAATAGAAGTAGTAGCTTTTCTCAGGTGTGTGTTTGAGCGTAAAGTTGTGGTACTTTTTACACAGATGCATTCAGTGTGATACTCTACGTACTCTAAAAATTGAACAATCCTACACAATGACACAATGGCTGAAGTTTAGAGATCAAACCCTATTATACAGTGCACCTCATACATTGAAAAACGTTATGGCATCTTCTAGATTTAAAGAGTGTTTTTATGCTGTGGTTTATTTCCACCTATATATTTTGATAATTGAACATTGCAGGCTTCCACGTAGACCCATTGTTACATATATGACTGTGTGTGGTTTGACTGTTTTTACAGTTTGTGCCATTCTGTAGTCACACTCTGAAAAGTACAGATATGGACTTTGTCAGTAAGTTATTCCATGTATTTTGGACTCGGACACGCGACCTTTTAAATTAGCAGAATTTTAACAAAACATTAGATGGTTGGTTTTAACCCTTAGTGTCATCGCATTGCAGTGGTTTGGCTCTACTCCACTCGGTTCTCTTGATCCTGGTCTACCCGGATACGGATACCCGGGAATAACATCCCCGCTCCCTCCCGCCCCTGCTTTACGTAACTCTTAAAGCTCTGCATATCCTTCCTGACCATGGCAACAACCACATCTGGATCACAAAGCTACACAGACTGGCATCAAAACACACGTGTGGCCCGAGAAGTGACCACAAAACTCATGTGTGACCATGTTTTGGTGTGTTCACTTGGAATTGTGGTCATTTCACTGGTGCCATAGTGTTCCTTACTTTCAGGGCTTTTTGATTGGATGCATGTCAGATATTTTTGCATGCTTTTTTTTCAAAAATTAGTGACAACCTTCCCTTTTTGGTCTCCTTTTGTACGGTAAATACAGTTCTCTTTTAGTTAATCAAAAAACAAAGTTTGACTATAGTTGTGTGTAGAAATGCATTTCCCATCTGGTGTCACTCATGTTTTTGCTGAGGATTTTTGGTTCCCTGCTGTCCATTTTTCTGCAGGCTAGTAGTGCCCTCAGATGGCCACATGCGTATATTACAAGCTTCTTTTCATTAGCTGTCATCTGCATTTACAACATTGGCTCAAAGTTGGTATTCAGTGGTAGACAGAAAAGGTGAGAGCACACCAATTATCTCCAATAATGTCATGTATATGGTTCAACTTTGACAGGTTGGTAATTTGATATTTGTGTATTGTCTTTGCATTTTTATACACCATAATTTACATATATATTATGTACATACATTACATATTTTGTGTTTTTCTGCATTTTTACATAAAGTGAGTGTCACCGTCAAAGCGACTTTGTGTGTTGTCATTAAACCTTCAGAATAACTATCCTTGGTTGGATTTGATAGTCGATGCCAATGGTCAGTGCTTGAGTTGTGACCATGGGGCACACAGGGACCTAACATAGCTGTTGCTATGGTAACTGCAAAGGACTGGTAGATCGAGTTATAATTGGATGGAGCAATGTTGGGTTGTGGGAGGGAGAGACACTGAGCACAGGGGTGGAAGATGAATTAAAGGATGAAGAGGATGTTATAGGAGAGTTAGAGAAGGTGGTGCAGCAGTGACGATGAGACGGTGAAGTCACTGGGAGATTGGCACGTGGATTTGGGGTAGAAGGGTATGCATGCTTGTTCACAGAAAGAGCACCAGCCAATAAAAGCTGCTGAACACCTACACAGATATTGCATTGGCAGCAGGCAGCAGGCAGCATGCAGCATGGCAGCAGGCAGCAGGCAGTAGGCAGCATGGCAGCAGGCAGCAGACACCAGGCAACAGGCAGCAGGCAGCAGGCAGCAGGCAGCAGACACCAGGCAGCAGGCAGCATGGCAGCAGGCA
>JAVQKC010075302.1:0-19212 GCA_036025475.1 Philypnodon macrostomus | reverse complement strand
GCGGGAGGTACCATGGTGCAATGTGGATCGGGCAGTGGTCGAAGGCGGGAGTTCCCTGCTTAGACTGCTGCCTCCACGACCCGGTTTCGGACAAGCGGAAGAAAATGGATGGATGGATGGATGGATTATTTTATTGTGATCAAAATTAGGGAAAGCTGAAAGTGTGGTAATTTCACGCCACAGTCACACATTGGTGGTGGTAAGATACTGTAATGACGCCACAGCTGCCCTAGAGCAGACTGACAAAGACAATGATGTCCAAACCACGCCAACAAGAGGATTAAAGTATCTTGCTTCAGGACACAAAGGCTGTATGAACCAGTGGTAGTCTACTGCCAAAACAACAGCCTTCCCATGATCATGAATAATGTTGATAATGCACAGTAGGACCCCAAAATAAAAGCGTTTAAATGTGATCTTTTTACGCTCACAGAAGATAAGATTGTCGCCACATAACTTATATTAAAAAAACTTGAGCATGCGTCTTTACTCACTGTTGGTTTTGAGGCGTGCAGGTTCACTGTTGCGGCTCCCTGCCTGGTTGATGGCTTTGACGAAGAAGATGTACCGAGTACCACTCTGTAGACCGTGCACAGTGTAGTGGTTCTGTTTAATGTTGGGGACGATCATCCAGCTGTCTGCTGAGTTGTACAGACCTGACACAAAAACACATACACACAAATTAGTGAAACTTACATAGCAAAAAAAAAAAACAAATTTCTAGATTAATTGAATTGTTTTTACTATAGCTTGGATTTATTTTTAGATTTATTTCAATGTAATTCTGGCTGGTTTTTGGGGGGGTATTTTAAGTTCTAATTCCATAGGCAGATAATCTGGTTTGAAATATAAAATAAATACATTGTACCAGTCAATAATAGACTGAAAGCTAATAATCTAGACCTAGTAAAGTAATACATGCAAACTAGTCAACATGACTCAAATCAAGATTTCTACAGTATTTTGAATTCGAATGATTTTAACTAATCTGATATTCTTTTTTTGCAGTGTAACGGCAGCAAGACTTTAAATGTTATTCTCAGACATGACCTTGAGTCGTCCTTTGTTTGAGACCAGAGATTTATGTTGATTTATATATTTTCAATGCCTTTCCATCAGGTTGTTCTAACAGGCCCCCCCGAGTCAAGACTTGGAGAAAAGGAGCACCTGAGGCAGTAGGAATGTATAAATGTATAAATATATAATGGTAAAAAGTCTATAAATGTTGGGGATGAGGTAATGCAGTTTAAAACACAGGGAAATAAAAGTGTAAGTATCGGTTGAACCTGTTTTAAGGTGAGCTGCAGCAGGTTGTGTAGAGAATGGACACACTTAATTCATGTGTGGAAATAACTGCTAGTAATTTCAAACCACTTTTAGCTGGTAAATGCAAAAGCAGGTCTTTGTATATGTAGGGAAATCAAATTGTTACAATAATAATATTTAGGGCACTCAAAAACTCTTTACAATTACATTATTCATTCAATACATACACTGGTGGTGGCCCCTCCGACCCTCACCAAACACACAATTAACAATGTGGGTTAAGTGTCTTGCCCAGGGACACAACGGCAGTATGCGCTTGGGCGGGGACTCGAACCGGAGACCCTCTGGTTGTAGTCATGCCACCCAGACATACTGCAGTCTGAAGGCACTGCTCCCTACAACAGTATTGATTTACTACTTTAACCTTATATCAGCAGTAGCAGCATACAAATTTAACTGTATATCAACTACACTTAGTATGGTCACTTACATGCTTTTTGCACATTCAAATCTACATTTACATTTCTAGAGAGTGGGCTGATCGTAATATAGCATCTTTGCTTCAGCCATAAATACACACAACATAAAACAGGCAATGTGTTTTTGAGGCCATGTCATTATTCAGTACTTACTCAATACTTATGAAACATTGTGTTGCCAATGACACATATAAATTGTAATAACTTTCAATGTCTTGTGGTTTTCTAGCCTGACTGGATCGAGGGGGAAATAAAATCCTGAAAGAGAATGTGTTCTGTAGGCCGTCCCTGCCTCTTTGCCCTGTGGATGCATTGTGAATTATTGAGTGAGATGGCAACAGCATGCATAAGTAATGTCTGAAAGTCTGCTTGTAAATATACATACTTCACAGCACGCAAATAAGAGCTTTAAAAGTGAACGGTTTTAAGTATGAATGAGAGGGGAGGGGCTGAGGTACAAGCCACATCTATATATGTTCCTGATGACTACTACAGGATTTTCAAAGACAAAACGACTGAGCTGTTCATGTCTCCACTAGTGAAGAGACCTTAAAGTAACACTTGATGTTTGAACTGGCCCTCCTTTTACCCCTGAGTGCTTCACTAGCACTGTATGTAAGTTAGAGGAGTGTCCATTGTCCAATTTATATTGTACATTACACTGTTTAATTAATATTCTGGGTAATAACCCTAAACCTAACCATAGAGAGGGCTCAAACTAACTAACTAACTAACTAACTAACTAACTAACTAACTAACTAACTAACTAACTAACTAACTAACTAACTAACTAACTAACTAACTAACCCTAACCCATCGAGATTCAAAAACCTAGCCTTAACCCATCGAGATTGAAACACCTAACCCTAACCCATAACCCTAACCCATCGAGATTGAAACACCTAACCCTAACCCTAACCCTTACCCATCTAGATTCAAACACCTAACCCCTAACCCATCGAGATTGAAACACCTAACCCTAACCCTTACCCATCTAGATTCAAACACCTAACCCCTAACCCATCGAGATTGAAACACCTAACCCTAACCCATCTGGATTCAAACACCTAACCCCTAACCCATCGAGATTGAAACACCTAACCCCTAACCCATCGAGATTGAAACACCTAACCCTAACCCCAACCCATCAAGATTGAAACATCTAACCCTAACCCGTAACCCATCGAGATTGAAACACCTAACCCTAACCCCTAACCCATTGAGATTGAAACACCTAACCCTAACCCATCGAGATTGAAACACCTAACCCTAACCCTTACCCATCTAGATTCAAACACCTAACCCCTAACCCTAACCCCTAACCCATCGAGATTCAAACCCCTAACCCTAACCCCTAACCCATTGAGATTCAAACACATAACTCTAGCCCCTAACCCATTGAGATTCAAACCCCTAACCCTAACCCCTAACCCATTGAGATTCAAACCCCTAACCCTTAACCCTAACCCCTAACCCATTGAGATTCAAACACATAACTCTAACCCCTAACCCATTGAGATTCAAACCCCTAACCCTAACCCTAGACCAGTGGTTCTCAAACTGTTTTATACCAGGTACCACCATGGAAAGTACCATTTCAGAAAGCTAAAGTGAGACTAAATCAAAGCTTATAGAGGCTTAAACCTAATCTAAATCAAGACTAAACTAAAAGTAGGAGGGGACAAAACCAGGACTAATACAAGACAGCTCTAACCAGCACTAAAGTGGAGCTAAAACAGCCTGTAGTAATCTGTTTAGAAATGAGTACCACTAAACCCTGGGTGCCACCGTTTTGCATTTAATGTCAAATAGCATGTACAAAATAAAATTGCAACCAAAATGATAACTAAAACAGTGGACAATTTTTTATGGATTTTGTGTCAAAATTAGGCAGAGTATATGTGTGAGTCATTCCTTATGCAAAGCGAGCAGGTTATTTCAGCCTCATTTACAAATATGCATTGAGCATAAAAAAGAACTGCCTATCACTTTAGCTCACAGCATTGTCCTGCACTGACAGCTGTCCCTGTTGTTGTGAATACAGCCACCCACCTGTCGTTTCAGTCTCTTTCTGTAGGCAGGATGCAACATTACATGGGTTTGAAAAAGCTGATGTATAAGAAATGCTGCTTCACATTTTTAAAGCTTTTGATCCACACGGCTCCTCTCCTTTTTTACACCAAATTAGGTCAGCACACAGCAATATGTAATATCACTGCTACTAAAGGAAGATGGGATGTTGGACACAAGGAGACATGCTGATCTAAAAAGGAATGATGAAGAGGATCCTGCCACATTTACACTACAGTATAAAGATCTGTGTTTTTGTCTGTTTAAAAAGTAGTGTGATGTAAATAGAGGTCAGTGTCTTTGATGATGCAATACAGGATCATGATTAGGGTGCACAGTGGCATAGTTATTTGTGCTACTGCCTCTCAGCAAGCAGCTTGTAGGTTCAATTCTTGGGGTAGCCGGACACAAAGTCAAGAATGCTGCGGCCCCCTTCCACACCGAAAAAATTGCCCGTGGCCCCCCCAAATCAAGTCGATTTCATCCAAATGTCTTTTAAAAACATTGGAATTATCACTTTATAAATAGCTTGAAGTGATGGTCTACTTATTTGTTATTCATTTCAAGCTAAATTTATTTTAATGTAGGGGCTCTGGGGGCCCCCCTGAAGGACCTTTGCGAACCCATAGAGGGCCCCAAACCCCACTTTGGGAACCACTGCTCTAGTGGATCTAAATTGCACCTAGTGAGTGGTTGTTTTGTTTGTATATTTCTCTGTTATTGCGCTGGCTAATAGGCTATTGTCAAGGATGTACCCCGCCTAAGGCCCATAGATACTGTGAGATATATTGACATACAGCCACAAAATCTAAAACCATTACACAAAAAAACCCAAGGGACAATTTCAAATCACCATTTCTCCAAACACATATTTTGGTGGGTAGGAGGACCTGGAAGAGTACTCACAGTAACACGGGGAGGACATGCCAACTCCACCTTCTCACTCTAATAATGGTGAGACTCTTTGCAGCAGAAACAGACACATTAAGTCTAGATTATTATAAACTCTATTTCAGTGTTGTCTTTACATTGTTTCACAGATACTTCTGCTCAGTCATAATCTGTGCAAACATTGGTTCATGACGGTAGATGGATGATTGCTGATTCCATCCAGATGCCCTGTGGAGACACTGAGAGGTGTCTGTGTGCTTTTGTGACGGCTGCTGTGACATTGCTATTCGCCACTAATACTGTATTAGTGCTTCAACATGAGCCGTTATATGGACATGAAATTGTGATGGCCCCAAGAGTCTGCGAGTAAAGGTGATTTCTTCACACTCTTGCTGAACATCTAATAAATAATCACTTAAGCTGGTAAAATATCCAAATGGGCCATTATTATGGGCTATTGCTCATTACCTTTCAAGGCCTACGAGACAATATTTTAGCACTTTCTCCTGCAAATGTAACACATTGCTGACACTGAGGGCAAATTTTGTAAAAATTGATAAGAGTTAAGACCCAGACTAAAACATTCTAGTTTGGAAATGCTTCACAATATGGTATGTATTAACGATTCATTGTCTAAATAAAAAAACACATCAAATAAACAATTCAGGTAAAAAAAAAGCCCACAACATTATATCTTGTGCCTTGTTGGGGCTTGATGCAGAACTCTTGTGGTTGGATGATCAAGCGACTCCACGGTTCACCTGACATCACGTCTTTTAACTTCCTCTTGGGACAAACTACAGCAGATCTGACCACTGAGAGCATTTAGCCACTTGGATATACCAGGGAGTGAAAAACTCAAGAGGCCCTGATGCTGCTGGTGTGGGCTAAATGGGATTCTCCATTTCTCAGTTTCTTCTTCTGTGGATCTCTGAGGACTGTGGCAGCTGAGTATGAGAGCCACTCTGTCTAGCACTGCTGAAATGTATCCTGATGTGTTCAAATGGCCAGGGCATGCTCTGTAAAAATTGGCAAGAGAACTTTACATAAAAAAATTATAATCTAGAAAACAACAAACGGTTAGCTTCAGAAACTTAATGTTGTAATCTGACATGAACTCACAGATTCATGAACATTAGTTATACACCCCATGTGCACCCCATACCCCGCCTAAGGCCCATAGTTGCTAGGATAAGCTCCATACCTGCAACTCCTAACAGGAATGAGAACAACACTATACATTCAAAAGTTCACAAAATTGGTACTCGTTTATTTTGAAGGCATTCAGTTTTATTTTTTTAAATTGAAGATTCATTTTTGTATTTGACAGTGTACTGGAGTGTAGGCAAGTGGTTGAGATGGAGGAGATGAAAGAGGCCAGACTGAGTGCACAGGTGTCGAGTTGTGTTCGAGATTATTTACCTTAATATATGCTTCTCACACAAGAGCTCAATGAGAGGCAATTTCCACGATTCCGTAATCCAGTTTACTTGACACTTGCGCATGATCCCATCTGAATTAATACCATTTTCAGGATTTTTTATATAGATAACTCAGTATAATGTATGGTCAAAAATACTGTGCTAAACATAATGTAAGGAGAATGAGTTTTTAAAACAAAATAAATAGAATTGTGTTTCATTTTGATGCCATTTATCGTTAGCATTGCTTTGTTTATCTTGCCTTTTCTAAAACCCACAACGCATTATTTATTCATTCCTGCAACAACCCATTACAATGTCTTATTCTAGGAATTTGTGACCAAAACTTTTGCTGACCTATTTTAGGCCCTGACCCACAGTTTGGGAAGCTATAGACTTGATGCTTGAGCTATGTGTCCCCTGTGATATGTGTTCTTCTGAAACACTCTTGATAAAGCTCAGTCTTGTTTCGCTAAAAATAAAATACAGACAAAGACAGAATCTTGGTTATGTAAGAGAGTTTGTATGAAATATTGAACAGGAGAAAATATGTCTGCATGGAAACTATTGTGTTGCTCCAGTTTTTTTGTGTCCTGGTAAGAGCAGAGAGGTCAGTGAGATTTTATTAGGTCCATGTATGCTTGAGTGTATGCGTGTGCTTCTGCATAAGTGGGCTTTCTTTACTCTGTTGACTACGAGCAGACATGGTATATTATAGTAAATGGCAGACTTGCATTGTTAGATATGGTAGCCTATCGGCACATGTTTGAAGCAAAGTTGGTTATTTATGTTGTATTACAAAAATTGCAAAGTGAGCTATAAATTATTCCGTTTTGGATGTGAATCGAGATCCAGGATTTTACAGTTTATTATTATGGTGACATAAGCCCATTGACTTCTAGTTAGTAACTATCTCTCCCTGGTCTAGCTCCACAAACTTGATCTCGACATTGAGATCATTGAATCTGCCTGGGATTAGCATGAAGAGACAGAAAAATGTGAGCAGCCCTCAACAACTGAAGAAAAAACAACCGACCTGTCCGATCTGTATCTTTTAGGGCGAAGTGTGGTCACATGACTGGATTCAGATGTTTTCTTTTGCATTTTGTGAACTCATTAAAATCAAGTAAAATAAATATTAGACAGATAGATTTTATTATTGTTACTGACCCAACATGTGTAAGTTGTATGTTCTGTATGTATCTTGACTCACTGATGAAGTTGGTCTGTCCGGTGTAGATGGTGTATTGTAGTTCGTAGGACGTGACGCTGAACTCATCCTCTGATGTCCAGTGAACAGTGATTGTGTCGTGGGAGGCGGTGCACAGCTCGTCCCGAATAGAGGGCGGGTTGGGAGCTGCATAGAGAAGAAGCATTAAAAACATACACAAAAAGTAAATTTTGGTTTCTCTGCCTGCTAGTGTGTAGTTATTTGGCATAGCTACAATAGATGCTTTTGCTGACACATTTACTTTATCTAGGCTTGGGACTGGCACACATAATAATGTGGCCAATTGTCGCTGGATTAAGACTGTAACAAATTATCTTGGTAAATTCCTGTGGGGTAGTATGGTGGGATATATTGAAATCTAGAAGTTTGGATCAAAATATTTTAAAGATGAACCACAAGACTAAATTCTATATTGCCTAAACAGTACAATGCAGTCACAAAACTAAATACCTATGTACTTTTTACGATAATGCTTACCCGTAAGATAGTCAAGTCCCTCCAGGATCTTCTTCTCCCTCGAAAAGTCCAGAGCAAAGTTGTCAAACGCCTCATTTAGGTTCACGTCAGGGATCAGCACCTGGGAGGAAGCCGTGGCCATAGCAACCCTGCAGCAGACAAAAGAAGAGGCAGACGTTGGCTCGTGTGCAAAAAAGAAAGTGTGCAAATGTCAGATGAGATGAGGCAGTAACCAAGGGGCCAAAGGTCACGGAGGAGAACAAGATGAAGGGCGCACAAAGGATGAGCAGGAAATGTGATGAGCAAATGCAAATGGAGACAAGAAAAAAAGCTTTCAATAGAAATCTGGAGGCGTATGAAGCCAAGAAAAGCTGATTTAGCTTGTAAGATACTCAGAATACATTGGCTTTCATAGTAGGTATTGTGTAAGGAATAACTCTCGGGTACATCTTATGTAACCCAGGGGTCACAAATAACTGTAGCCTAACAAAGCAACTTTGAGCCTGTACGATGGCCAGTTAGTTGCAGGGCTCACACAATTAAATAAGGGTAATTTAGAGTGACTCCTAATAGTCTCATGAATGGGGTGGGAAAACCAGAGAGAACCCACAGTAACACGGGGTGGTCATGCGGACTCCTTATTATAATCAAACAGTTTTGAAATATCCAGATACAAGGGCAGCAACTGACCACAAAGTAAATTCAGTCTTGTGATATGAGGCTAAATATTTTTTTTCTAGCATCTCTGAGGAGTGAGGAGCGGTGTCTTTAGTCTGTGATTTTTCATTATCAGCAAAAACCGATCTGTCAGTAAAAAACACAGCTAGCCTCGGCTCTAAAGCGGAGCACAAGCTGAGTCCGAGAAGCAAGCCAGAAAACTCCATGGCCCGCGGGAGCACTGGGAATGGGGGAATTACACAAGTCTAGAAATGGAAAAAGAAATTGAAGATCCGTCTCGCAAATGATAGATGATTTTCAACCGCGACCTGACATTGATTTGAGGAGAGACGGCGAGTTCTAATAATGTAATGCTGATTTCACTGGCAGCCCTCAATGCCCAAGATTGGATTTTTGAACGGGAGAAAGTTTAAATCAAAACAGGCCAGTTGTGGAAGAAGAAAAAATGTAAAATGTTTTGACCCTAACACAGAAGAACGTGCCAGGAGCATATAGGAGCATGAGACGGTAAAACTAGTGCTGATGATAGTAGCAATGATTTAGTGTCTTTAGTATTTAGTATCACAAAAGGCAATGGTGTGGTGTGGATCTGGGTCTCCATCTGGATCCAGGCTTTGTACAGTATTGTGATTACATCTAACTATCTTCACCTGTTTTAGCTCCACAAACCTGATCTCAACCCTATCTATTAAGTCTATCTTGGATTAGCAAGATGAGACAGAAAGACGTGAGCAGCCTGCAACCAAAAAACTAGTGGACCTTTGAAGTAATAGTGTGGTTTGTCACATGATGCTTACTTCAACTGAATTACATATTTGTAAAGGCTATTTAACATAATTACATTTTATATTTAAACCTGGCATAAAAAACACAGTCCAATCCTAATTTACTGTAGCTATGAAATGCCAAATTTTACTGGCAGACCTAAATGCCCAAGATTCGATTTTTTAATGGAAGAAAGTTTAGATCAAAACAGGCCTGCATCAAAGGGAAAGAGGACTCTAATACTGTTACTTCATGCTGCAGCTTGGAAGAGAACAACACATGCAGCATATAGACAGCAAGGCCAATAATTGTTGACGCAAGCACAGTTTAGCCTCAGTTAATATGACTGTTCCAGGTGCGTTTATACTAACCTTTCTGCGACGTTCCTGGCGGTCTGGAGGAAGCGTGCGTGGTCGTTCTCTTTCAGGCTCTGCTCGGCCTGTGTGATCAAAGCGCTCGATCGCTCAAGACACTGACGACAGTTAGCGATCTGCTGGGCCAACTTACGCAGCTTCATGACCTGTTACACAAAAAACAGTAAGAGAAATGAGAAGTGGCAAAAGTACAATGTTCCTTATGTAAACAAAGGGCTGGGGCACAATAGGGATCTCTACATTCATACATACAACATTATGTGTAGAAAAAGTCATTAAAAGAAAATATAAAGCACTTATTATACACTAAGCAAAAGAATCTAGAAGCTGCATTGTTGAATACATGCCTTCATCAATCAATTAATCAAACTTTATTTGTATAGCGCTTTACAACATCTTAGCAATGATCAAAATGTTTTACAGGAATAAAAGACACAAACAAAATCAATAAAACATAGATAAAATATGACTAAAAACAAATTAAGTTAAAACACACACAAAAACAGTGAAAAAAGGGTTGGACCGAGAATAGAGCCCTGTGTCACTCCACAAAAGAGAGGGGCTTGAGAGGAAGAGAAATCGGCGACCATTACAGAAAAACTTCTGTTGGTTAAGCAGGACTGAAACCATTTTAGCGCTGTGTCCTGGATGCCAACGTGCTGTGATAGACGTGCAATGAGGATGGAATGGTCAGCACTATCGAATGCTGCTGTAAGGTCTAACAGCACTAATAAAACTGGATTTGTTGCATCAACACTAAGCCTTCATGCCTTTATGTTTTTAGTATTGACTTGTCTCTACTGCATATAACAGCAGATTTGGTAAACACATTCATCTCATCTAAAGTCCATCAAAACTGAGGCATCATCATCATCATGTGACAATTACAGAAAAAACTTTCTGAAAAAGATTGTTGACAAATTGCTCCAAAATGTCTGCCACACAGTCAGCGGTGTGTGGCTCTCAGGGGACGAGGCCTGCTGTGAGCGGCAGCCTCCTGGTGAAAACACAAACTCTCAAAACTGGAATAATACTGGAGGGGTTTCAAAAGAGCCAAAATACACATTTAGAAGATAAACTGAATATTGTAATTATCATTTTGTATAACCTCAGAGGCAGAACTGCAAATCTGCATTTAAGTTCAAAATATTATATACTAAACTCATTCTATGGTTTTTGCTGAATGTAATCACAATAAAAACTTCAATCTTGGATCCTGAAAGAAGAATTACACTCACTGCTATTACCTTCTAAAATATTTATTCTGTAGTAACTTTATATTTTAGTTAGACACATTTACTAACCCATGGTTTAACTGTATAATGCTGGCCCTTTTGCTGGTAATCAGTGGATGGATGTACTGATGTATCGACTGTTAATTGATTCTCTAAATAAACTGCGATTTCCATAAACCATTATCCTTATTGCCTAATATCAAATAATATGCCATAAGAACTCTCTTTCAACGGTGTTCCTAAAGTTAGCATTGACGCCTGTGTTAGCCAAGCACTGGAGTTTTCTTTGACATCCCAGCCACTCTTTAAGTCGCTGTAATCTGTTGTCACTATGAGCCGGCTGCTCACTGCTCTGAGACGAGAGCGAAACGGCTTTAATAGATGGGGCTATTATTTGGAAACATGTGCCTCAGACAACATTTTTAGACTTGATTACTCTCTCAGACTATAAAGGTGAGTATTAGTGTGAGTGTGAGCAGGGCTGTACACAGAATATTAGAAATACTGAGGTTTTTCAGGGTTCAGAATATGTCAAGTTTAGTTCTGGTTTAGTTCTGGTTTAGACTTGGTTTAGTCCTGTTGAATTCTGGTTTAGTCCTGGTTTAGTTATTTGTTGAAACCTAGTTTAGACCTAGTTTTCCTTGGTTCAGACCTGGTTAAATCCTGATATAATTCTGGTTCAAACTTAATTTTGTCTTGGTTGATTCCTGATATAATTCTGGTTTAGTCCTGTTGTAGGTCTGATCTTTGCTCTAGTTTACAGTAGACCTGGTTATGGCCTGGTTTCATTTCAGTCTAGACTTTTGTTTAGTCCCAGTTTAATCCTGGTTTGAACCCGGTTTAGTCCTAGTTTAGACTGGTGGTTTTGTGAGTGATTCATAAAAACACTGACGTCCAGACCTCTATAACCTCAATGCTCTGTACAACTGTGTGTGTGTAAATAATAGTAAACCCCATTTTTCTGCAGCCTTGTCTAAAGCTGACATGTAGCAGCCTCTTCAGACACTCACAGCCTAAATCTGACAGTGCTGTCTCATCAGTATTCAGAGTTTTAGGGTCTTCTAACATGAGGCGGGGTTCCTCTGAAGCCACAAAATTACTTTCTTTCAACATTTACTTTTCATTATAGGGATTGGCTACAATAATACAAGGGACTATAAGGAGGAAAAAAAATTCTCAAGGCATTGATCTTTAGTTATGGCCCAAACGTGACTCAACTACAGCTATTAAAAGTCACTTGAGGTAGCTGGCATATATGTAACTTCCAACTGCAACATGGAAGGAGCAACTACAGAAGAATCACTGCATTATGGGGTAATAATCCAGGTAATAGCACATCAAACCAGGTAATAATCCAGGTAATATCACCTCAAACCAGTTTGACCCAATATCCTATCTGAGCTAAGGTTGCCTTTCAATTATATCAAACCAGCCTCTGACCTCCAGCATCAATGCATTTTCGCCCACAGAACTGCCACTCACTGGATATTTGATCTTTTTTCGAACTTTTTTCAAACTCTAGACAGTAAGTGAAATTCCCAGTCAAACATTCAAAAAATACCAACAACCACATAATTTCAAAATCACTTCCACTTCCAATTTTTGGTTTGACTTTTAGCAGCATAGTCTTGGGTAATCGTAAAAGTCATTTGAGGTTGGCTCGGATGGCTCAATGTCATGGATTTGAATTTGTAAAAGTCAAGCGGTGAGGACTCTTGGAGGACGTGGTTGTTTTGTTTGGGCATAGATTAGGCCAACAGCTCTGACTCTATCCTCTGAGACGCACTGTGCCTGTTAGGACTAAGCGAGACAGGCTGGGGACTGAATGGTAGCACCTTGCACCATAATCGAGCGTACAAAATCCTGTTACGCTGTTGCAGACACCTCTCCCCAAAATGGAAGCATTAGTGTGTTTATTTGTATCTGTAAAACTGTCAGTAAAATGCTGGCTATGAAATGTGGAGCTGACATTTTTTACAGGCTTGAAAGCGACATTATGTAAAGTATATCACTGTGTTTCCTGTTGGCTCCAGACATAAAATAACTGGTCAAATAAACAAAACCCGCAGAGCTCTTACTGTATATCAAAAGGGCTGCATGCCCATACTTTATCTATGCCTATGTTTTCCCACAGTACAAGACTAAAACACTTTAACAACAGTGTGTATACCATAGCATTATAAATAGCTTATAATAGATTTAATATTATATAAAATGTCTTTTTAACCCCCCCCCCCCCCCAAAAAAAAAAGCATGGGTTCAATATGGGCAAATATTTGATAGGATCTAAAAAATTGTGTAATCTGTTTGTAGTGTCCTGCTGATACAAACAATTCTAGTATCTTGTTCAAAAACAGAAACGGAGCACATCTAAAAAAGAGTGTTCAAACAGTTGTGGATCCACATTTATTGGGTCAGTTTCTTTTTCTCAGCAGTCCCTTTAAAAGTCCTAATATATAATAATAATAGTTAGTCTTATATAGCGCTTTTCTAGACACTCAAAGACGCTTTACAATTTCATACATTATTCATTCACTCCTTGGTCATACTCGGTGGTGGAGGCGTGGCTGCCCTCCTGACCACCACAGTCACACAAACACATTCATTCATAGGCAATGTGGGTTAAGTTGTCTTGCTCAGGGACACGACAACAGTATGCGCTCGGGCGGGGAACCAGCTACCCTCTGGTTACCTACTGAGCCACTGCCGTCCCATAATGTGGAGATGTAAAAATCAAAAGGTCGGCGAAAGGTAAAACAAGGCTTTAGTCGCAGGATCTCAGCGTGTCCACCTGTGATTAGTTGAATTACTTATGGTACTTTTGATTCATCTCTCCTCTGACCCTGAATAATTAACAATATGCTTCGAAGCCAGCATCAAAGGCTGCTCAGAGGTTTTATCTGCACTTTTTCACCTCTTGAGAACTGCAGGGGCTTATCAGGTCTAAAGAATTAAGGACTAAACCAGGACTAAAGCGGGACCGCACAAGAATTCAGTCAGGACTAAACCAATATTATACCAGGTCAAAACATGGATTAAATCTAAGTCAAAGCTAAAAAAAAAAGATCTAAAGTTAATCAGGTCTAAGCTAGGACTTAACCAGGTCTATATCAGAGCTAAAAGAGACATAAAGAGCAGGGAATTAATCAGGTCTGAAAGTCAAGAATCCAAGAACTAAACCAGATCTAAACTTGGGCTGAAGTAATGCTAAACCAGGTCCAAACCAGAATTAAACCAGGTCACTTATTGTGCTTCTCTGCTCTACCCTGCTGCCGACCGCCTTTTACACAGCCAGACTCTCAGGAGAACCAACCTCTTTCTCTTTGTCTGTGATAACAAAATATGATCAGAATTTTCTATCATAGATGGGTTTTCACCTGTGCCTCAAAACCCTGTTGATATGAGGTTGGGATGGTAACAGTATTCACACAAAAGTCTGCCAGTAGTTTTGTTGAAAAGATTCCAGTGACCCACATAACCCCTTTTCAGTAAAAATACATGTATACATTGGATCAGTGCTTCTTCAGTGAAGTTAACCTTAAAGACGAGAAATTCTCAGACCCTGTACCTTGGACTCCTTGATCTTGACAGCGATGACCTGTTTTCTTTGACGGATGATCTCCACAAGCTCATCGCACTCTTCCACCAGCTTGGCTTCATGCATGGCTGTGTTCACCTGCACAACAAAATAAATGAGTAGATACAATGTTCACCGATCAGGCATAGAATTATGACTTCTGAGAGATTACTTTTTTATCACGGCACCTGTTAGTCAGTGAGATACAGTGTCAGGCAGCACTGAACATTTTGTACTTAAATTTTATATTTTAGAAGCAAGAAAAATTTTACAGAATATTTAAATAAACTGCAGCTTTTATGTGTTACCAGCAGAAGTGGGTAGTAAATCAATTACATTTACTCAGTTACATTTACTTGAGTAACTTTTTGAATAAATTGTACTCCATAGAGTATCTTTACTGCACAAAACTTTATAGTTTTACTTGAGTAATATTATTTTGAAGTAACTGTACTCTTAATCTAGAAAGAGTAAGCATACTTTTACCCACCTCTGTGTGTCATGTAAGCACAACTTTATGTGAAATTTTGTTTCTTGTTACTCAGTTTTCAAAAATATTTTTAGTTTATCTTTTGAAAATATAAAAATCTGTTAAATTTTATTATTATTTTTGCCTGATTACTTAAAAATTAAACAAATAATCTTTGTATATATTCTACATTCAAACAGTTACTCAGTTTTTTCATCAGTACTTCTTACTCTTACTCCAGTAATGATGTGAATGAGGACTTTTTACTTTTACTTGAGTCATTTAATTTTGAAGTAACGATACTCTTACTTGAGTAAAATTATTAGCTACTCTACCCACCTCTTGTTACCAGTCTGCAGTAGTCAGTATCGATCAGAAGTGGTCTCATGGAAGGAACATTGGCGAACTGGTTAGCCATATGGGAAGTGATTGCAGGTTTGTGTGAGGTTTGAATATTAGTCAGGTGGTCATAATATTATGCTTGATGTATGCTGACACATGTTTCAAAAGCATTTAAATGTGTTCCGAGACTGAGAGTAACATCAGTTCTTGTTTGTGTGATCCGAGCTTGTGGAGCGTGAAAAGGCATAATTCATCATATCATCAGAGAATAGGGTGCGTCAGACTTAATCAAAAACACAGCCACTGAGATGTTCACCTGGATTAGTGTCAACAAACATGAAGAAAACATATGCTGACACTTTTATTTTTAAATTGACTAGAAACTGCGGTTGTGTCTGTCTTGAAGATAAATTAAATTGTATACCATCACGACCTTTTGAAACACATTATAATGATAAAAATATGCTTTGCCATCTCTATGGAACATTTGAATAATAGCTGGTTACAAAATATGCCTCTTGTAGACATTCATTACTCTACTGCCAGGATTTTTACCAATGTGAAATCTCCTATAAATATTTTGAGTCTAAACTTGCCAAACTGCCACAAAGACTAACACTTCACAGATGGCTTAAACTAGTGTTAGATCAATTGTAACACTAGGTCATTACAAACTGAAGTTATGCCAAGTGTTACATGAAACAATTCAAATATTATGTGGTCAAAGCAATATTCAACAATACTATACAAAATCAGCATGTAATTTCACTTTCACAATTTCACAGTTTCACAGTACAATATTTACGTATGCCTCTGCCCCTCTCACACCAGCTTTATGTTGGATCTGATGCATGGAATTATGGAAAAATAACAATCACTTGGAAATAAAAGTTACACAGTGAGGAGTCTGGATAAATAGATAGGGAACTAAATAAAGATGCTTTAGTAAACAGAAATCCACAGGAACATTCAAATAAATTGAATTTGTGAAGAACTCAAAGCTTCAATTTATCTAGAGCATGATACAAGCTTTGTTGAGATATGTGACTTAACTACAAAAACTTCGAGTGTCCAGACATCTACCAAAGCATCGGTTCAACCTCGCAATGCTGAAGATATAGAGCTCAGGCTTGGACTCCAACCTTCTAGTTTAGTGGTAAATATTTTTTATCATTGAGCAACAAAAAACCCTACGAAAATATTTCCTTTACTGACCCTTTGTGGTTGGAGTTAGTATTGCACACTGGTGCAGCATATCCCCCAAAATTATAACTTCTTTCTTGACTTATCAGTATGACCGAAGTGATTGAAAAATGTGATCATGTTCATGTTTGTACTTTTCCTTATATTCCAGAGTGCTTCATTATGACTCTACAAAGTTATTGTCCTTCCTCCACAAGCTCATTACAACATACTGAGCCACTTAAGCCTCATTATTCACTCTCACACAGAACTATTCATTCTGTAAGAGCCCACTCACCACTGTCCGTAACAAATTAAACACGACAAATGCACGGGTCCAGGAGAACTATTGTACCCACTTAGTGTTAGCAAAACCCGAATCCCAACCCAAATCTTCACATTATTATGGCTGCCCCCATGAACACAAACACTCTCATTCACGATTCATCAGCCACCTCTGCTCCTCTAGTGGAAGAGAGGAAAAATATTACCGCTGTCAAGAAATTAATGTCTCTTTTAATTCAGCAGTTTGCGAACAAAAACACCAGGAAATAGTACCATTTTAATGAACTAAACTGAATCTAAACCAGCTCTAAACCTGAGTCAAACCAAAACTGAACCATGAGTAAACTAAACTCTAAAACTGTTACTAATCTGGGAGTAAATTCGGTCCAAACCACAACTAAACTAGATCAATACTACCAGACTAAACCAGCAGTAAGCCAGGCTAATTCATTGTCAGTTCATCAGCTGGTGTTGTGAATATATTTCAGATGACATAATTAGCAACAAATAAAACCAGGCATCTATCTTGTCCACATTGATTTACATGTCGAGTCGGAGCACAGACTGACAGCCTCATCATTCATTTATCCATTAACCTCAGCATATCCTCCACCTGCTCCTCCGCAGATGGCTTCAACACGGGATAACTGTGTGTAAATAAAAAGACATGGCACATACAGGATTTACGTGGATTAAGATATGATGTTTCTCTATGCAAACATCTTATGGTGATGCAACACTGAGAACTTGACTAAAACAGATTATTTGTTGACTTTTCTGATCACTTTTTGGCTGGAATTGGTTTTGTTGGCCTGGTAAAAAATACGGAATACAATCTTACAGTTAGGCTCATTTCTTCTTTATTACTATCAGTATCCAGTGCCCAACAATCATTATTCTTAGGTTATCCTGCTAACAGACTAACAAGCTAACCTAAACCAGAACTAAATCAGGACTGAATCAGGGCTAGACCATTATCTAAACTAGGAATAAACTAGGGCTAAACAAGTACTAAATCACTATAAAATTATTGTATGTAAAATTCTTGCATTTATCACGGTAGCACTGTTATAACCCGCCCGCCCAAACAGAACAAATCAGCACGCTAATCTCCTGCTGACATGCTAAATATGGCTAACTAACTAGCTAAAATATTATGACACAATCTCATTATCAATCAATCAATTGCCAGATATTGGTTGGTTTGCAAAACAAGTGAAAAAATAATGTTTGGTCAACTATTAAAAATGGTTGGTGTGCAGGCTCCAGATCAGAATTGGCAAGATACAAACTCCAGCCACAAGAGGCCACTAAAAGGTCTGACCTTTTAGTGGCCTCTTGTGGCTGGAGTTTGTATAGACGTTAGATTCTTTATAATATTTAGAGATACAGTAAAAGCTTTGTGGATTCCAGTTTAAAAGCATATTCAGACAAAAAACATACAAAATCTATAGGCCTTAGATTTGGGTTCATTATGGACAATGGTCAGTCAGTCACAGGGCTGACACATAGACAGACATACACGAGAGCCAACCATTGACTCACGTTAATCCACAAAAGCAATTCAGTCACCAACTCTCCGAACACATGCATGTCTTTGGGCAATGAGATGAAGCAAGAGTACCTGGGGAACCGACAGTAACACAGGGAGGACATGCGGACTCCAGTGAGACAAGACAGCAGCCATATTGTGAACAGTTTAATACTTAAATATGTAGAAAGACGGTTTTGCCAGGTCAAGTTGTAGGAAGAAGTTGTTGAATGCAGCTCCTACACAAAACTTCCCCCGGACCAGCCGAGGTTCAACACTGCACTTAACCTCTGGCTAAAACCAAAACCTTCACACCTCGAATCAATTCTGTGTTCATTCCACCATCATCAACCTTTCCTGGCTCCAGTTCTCTTTACATTGCCCTAAAGCTTTTCTATTTTAGCTCCATGTGAATTGCCTCCAACCTCATCTGCACCTTACTGACCACTTCAATTCATCTCTCTGCATTTCTTTGTACACATACATGGAGCCAGTGTGAGGAGATGCAGGGATTCAGTTTGACATCCCTATTCCAGATGCTATTCACAGATGGGACAGTTCCTCTAGGCTTAACATTCTTTAGTTGCAAAATAAAAAGAACAATATAATTCATACCAAATATAACAATTGAAGAAATATAGTGCATTCATATAACTTCTACTGTACTATGCAATATCAATGTTGTTGTTGTGGGGTGAATGAAGCTTCCTTGATAGGATGAATGTCCCTGGATGTCTCGGGTCAAGTCACAGGTCTTGTCAAACCACAAATTGCTTTTAAACAGGCTTTTACAGAGAGAGCTCCAAGAAATAAAACAATGTGAAACTGACACAGACCTGGTGTTTTTTTGTGTTGAACAGTAGCTTTATGATCGTCTAGAGTCTATATATAGTCAATATTCTTTGTGGTATTTTCTCAAACTGTAGGGGGAGCTCTGTGAAAGAGAAATGTGACCAAAAC
>JAVQKC010075296.1:0-21619 GCA_036025475.1 Philypnodon macrostomus | reverse complement strand
TAGCTTACCACCACCAGGTGTGACTGGAGTGAATGAATAATGTACAAATATGTAAAGCGTCTTTGAGTAGTTGTGAAAAGCGCTATATAAAATTGATGAATTATTATTATTATTAACTTCAGTTCCTTGAGTTGGAAGTTGAAAGCGAGGACAGTTCAGATGACTATGCTGTTAATGTTATATGTTGTAATACGTGCAAAGTCACCTACCATGATAAACAGCAAACCTTATATTCTCACTGATATATTTTGAAATGCTTTCATTGCAGTGTATGACATTAGAAAAGGCATAAACACCTTGGAGATGAATGCACAGTCTTTTGACACCTTTCCCACACAAAACAGCCTCATTAGTGCCAGACAATGGGCTCCGGTGTCCGTTCCTTCAAGTGCGAAAGACTGGCTTTGGTCCTGTTGCAAAAAAAGATAAACTCTACTCTTTCTTCTACCTACACAAACCTCCCTCAGTCCGAATCAACGCTCTTAACTTCTCTGATCCCTCAAAAGAATCATGATTTGGATGCAGTGGCGTAAGATGGCAGGATTTTATAGAGGCCCCAGAGATACAATGCAAATTTAGCAAAAACATAGTAAGTCAAGGGATATATTGATTTATTTTTTTACTGGAAGAGTTAGGAGAGACAGTTGCCAAATTGATGCCAATTGACTCTAATGCTATAAATATATTGTGACTTAAGCCATTGAGCTAACTTCATAACCCTACTAGTATACGTTATTGTCAATTTTGGGTCCCCTTGACCACCTGGGCCCCACTCAGCTGCCTTGGATGGACTTACAGATGTTACGCCCCTGTTTTAATGTTGATAGTCCTAGATATTGTCCTCTAATATCATACTGTAAGATTTGTATGTTTTAAAAAAAGGATTCAGTGGTCTCTTTTAGAAGGTGCCTTTGACAGAAGTAAAAATGAAGTGTTGATACCTTTGAATTGAAGCCACGGATACATCATAGAAGGAGAAAGAGGCACATTTTAATCAAAGACTTAACTTAATACTTGGTTTGGTTCTGAGCATTGATGTGTGTTTATTCATCAGGGCTTTACAAAGTGACTCTTCAGGGACTGGCTTATGCTGGATGTAGATGGGAGAAAAGCAAGGTGAGTGAAGCAAATGCAATCACTATCATTTCCAAAATCACCTCAGTACTATCCAGATGTAATGACAGCCAGCTTCAGTAATGGCAAAGTTTGACACAACTCCAATTCACATTTGGAGGATTTGGGAGCGGTGCTTTTTGGATTGCAAATCATAGCTTCTTGCATTCAAATGTGGGTGGCATCTCCTCATAGAAATACATTCAGTGAGCCTAACCTAACCTAACCTAAGTATTTGGGTTAGAGTTCTTATAAAACACCTTGCCCATATTTCATCAAAATTGTGGCGTTTCAAGCTAATTTTATCTACAGTCTGCGCTCTATTCTGGGCCAGTCGAGTCAGTGACCAGGTGCTGCTTCAAACCTATGAGTATTCAGAGCATGATAATCGTCCTCCAACAACACGCATGACTACACTACACACCACTACACAAATAATCCTCTTGTCACTTGCTCGGCGACACGTTGGCAGTACGAGGGAGGAGAGATTATAACAGTCCACAACCATCGGGTTTCTCAAGGTGGGGGCGAGGAGTCAATAAATCGATCATCAGAGTGGAAAGAGTCAGCCAGACATCATGAAGGACCTCTAATGTCGGCAGGCCTATTAATTGTTTTGTTTATGTAGCGCCAATCGCCACGTACCACACCTTCTTCTCCCACTGTAAAATTGATGATTCTTGGCAAAAGGTTAATGCGCTCAGCTGAAAATGAATCAACAGTGAATTAATGAGATCATTATAACCTGTGTACAATTGATAATAAAATTAGTCTTTCTTTCAAATGCTGCCAGATGGACTTTCTGGGACATGGTGGTATCGATTTTAAAATGAATGCGTCTTTAGGTGAAGTCTTTATATATAGATTATATTATACTATTGACTTGATGGCCACTTTATTAGGTTTACTATGTACCTAATAAAGTGGCACCTGGTGTGGTCTTCTGTTTCTGTAGCCCACCTGATTTAATATTTTGTCACCTTGGGCATACATATATAATTTTCTGCAGACCTTGATGTAATGAGTGGTTATTTGAGCTTTCTATTATCTCAAACCAGACCTCTAGCATTAACACAACATTTTCTCCCAAAGAACTGCCACTCATTGGGTATTCTATCTTTTTTAACACATTCTCTGTAAATCCAAGTATTGACCCCTTGGCACTAACAGCCACGCTATGTCACCGTTTCCCCATTACCGAGCTGGTATTGAACTTCAGCAGGTTTGTGTAAATACAATGTTTTGCTGCCATTGGCTAATTAGTAATTCAAGTTAACCAGCAGATGAATTTGTATACCTAACAAAGTGGCCACTGACTGTAACTTGTGGGCCAAACATTCCTGGGCATTGGATGAAGGTTGGAGCTTCCAGCAATGCTCAATTTGTATTTCAAAGCCTCTCATCATGTAACCAAGATGCAAATACAAAATGCTTTTTATTTCACCATGTCTGTGTTGTTGACAAGATGTGAGTATTTTCAGGCTTTAACTATCGGCTGGTCCCGGCTGTAATTTCACCCGTGATTCATAGACATAAAAAATGCCTGTGCTGAAGATTGTGCTGGGTTATTAATTGGCGGGGAGTCAGTGCTTAGAGGAGGCTCTCGAGATCTGTGCTGATTCATGTATCAATTCTTCATTTGAACAGCACTTCAAAGTTTACCAGCGAGAGACGGATCCGTGGCAGGACAGCGTTTCATTCTCAGACTCAAAATTACTTTGCACACTTCTCACGATGTGGAGGAAATGCCATAGAGACACAGAGAGGCTGCTTTTACCAGTGTTTCCTATCAAAAACAAAGATAGTTGGGGTTCATGCTTAAACTGCTGGTGACTGAATTTTCAGCTATGATAGTGACTATAATCCAAATTGTACATTTTTGCCAGTCCCAAACTTAGATAAATGTAAAGAAATAAAAAGGGACGCAACGATAGTATGCACAGGTTCAAGTGGGATTTGAACTGCCAACCTTCCAGCTATAGGACAACTGCTCTACCACCGAGTCACTGACACTCTTTTGTTGGAGAATTGTCACATGAGTTTCTTTGCCCCTGTCTGGCAATGGTGGGTCTTTTAAAACAGTTTGAAGCTTCATTTTAATAACAGCTTTGGCCTATAACATCCAAGTAGCAGCCTCAGGATCCATCTCGCCTGCTGAGAGCTCATTATTAGCAGAATTACTATAAAATGTATATAATATTAAATAACTCTCGTCGTTCTGCAAATGACTTTTAAACCCAGTCATTTTATAATAATAATGGATTTGATTTATATTGTTCTTTCCAAGGCCACAAGTTGCTTTCCAATTGCATTCCTCATTCATTCACCTCACAGTCACACACTGCTGGTGGTAAACATTTGTAGCCACAGCTGTACTTTGGCAGACTGACAGAGACATGGCAGTCATGCCATAATTACAGCCTCTTTGACCACCACCAAATACATTACAGCAATTATTCTTAAACAGTATTATAAAGTATTATTAGCAAATAAATCCCGGTAAAAGTAAAAAACACACTCAATAATCACAATTCATAGTAATTAAATTTTATATGTGTTTTGACTGAGCTAAATATTTCCTTATGTTTCCTTTTTTGCTGTGCAAAAGACCTAAAATAGCTTAGTTCTACACATTGACCCCAGGGCCACTCTTCTCTATATTTCATGTTGTAGCTCAGAGCTTTATATTGAGACCAGTATAGGATTAGTGCGTGAGCCTGTCTTGTATCTTGTATGTGATCCTTGCGTGTTTATTTTTCTATGTGCTAGAGCGAGACCTTAACAGTGAAGGCGGATCAAAAACCTGGAGACAGTGGCCCTGGAGGAGTAGAGCTGAACGTCCAGGGCTCAAGGCCAGAGCACAGGCTTGTTATGAGGCTTAGAGGCGGGCTGGTGTGAAGCTCTGGGTGAGGCCGCCCCCTGTCACCTTGAGCGGAGCGTCTGAGGGTGGAGGGTGTTCAGCAGGGAGGCGGTTTCTTTCATTTCTCAAGGTTTGCACAATACTCTGGAAGTAGAACTCTAGTCTGACTGAGTGAATGCTTGCCTCTTTCTCTAGAAATATAGACAGTGTTAAAAGGGGAAGGCAGTGGCTTATTTGGTGGAGAATGTCATATTTGGAAGATTGGATCCTTAACCCAACCAGTTCCTGCTGCTGTTATGTCCTTAGGGAAGACACTTCACCCACCTGCCTGGGTGTGAATGTGTTAATTTGACTTATTTTAGTTTTCACATTCAAGAAGACAGTTTGTGTAAAAAAGGGAAAAAGAATGATGAAAATTGAGTGGAGCTAAGGGTTATCTTTTCAAACCACTGGTTAATTGCAGTCATCTGGCTCCATGATGAGTTTCTGATTAGGGCTTTCAGGCAAAAAATGAACACGTGAAGACAATACAATCTTGCAATTGTATGGTTTACAATTAAAGGACATGATTGGGGATCACACTTTTTAGTTACAGGAGAGAGCAGAACATGAAATGTTTATTTAGTTCCAGAGTTAATGCTCACAGGCTTGATTACCAGAGCCAGAGTCATTGTTATCATTATGGTGAGTTTTCTTCACTTAATCAGGTTTTTACCCATGAAACATAAACTTAACTTTGCTTTACAATCACCCACTGCTCCTCACCTGTTCCCCATCAGCATATAGAGATGGGTCAGATGCAGAGAATTGGTGGTTTGGTTAACCTTAGAAGGGCTCAAAAAAGATAAATTACCCAATTTATGTCAAGATCATTGAATGTGATTCATGGTTTGTGTGATTTTGCATTTGTATTGTTCTTCAATAAAAAAAAAATCACTACAAAATACAAAATACAAAATACCGTTTGCAACTCACCAGACAAAATAGCAGAATGTGTAACTGAGTGTAAAATGCAAAATGACTGTAGAATTGGCTTTGTTTGTACGTGCTAGTCTTACTCTAAAGCCTCCAAATAGTTAATACCTTCTACTGTTATTGATTACCATAAGTGGCCTTGATGTGCTACATAACTCCAAAGGGACAGTCAGGGCCACAGAAAACATGGTCGACATGTCACTGTGTTTCTCTGGGGTCCGGTGAGTCACTGAACACATCACACTTTCTGGACCATGGATGTAACAGTCACTGGAGCTGCACTTAAGAATTGTGAAATGGAGGAAGTTGTTTATATATAGGACTTGGTCTACAGTACATCTAGGGTACAGGTAACTCTGGTTCTCAGGGGTCTTGATTTAGTTCACTTTAGAGAGTGTTTTGGCCTTTTATGACTTTAATGGACAGACTAGTAGTGCAACAGTCCACAAACTGCCGTGGGTCAGATTTGAACATCGAGGCGGTCCGTCGGCCCAACATTTTTGTTCATTTTTTGAGTTATGAGTTTAATTTGTGGGCAACTGCTTAGTTCAGTTAGTACAGTTTTATCCTGATTTTGGCATGGTTTATTTGAGGCCCGTTTTAGTTCTGTTTTATGCCATAGTTTAGTCCTGGTATTGGTTTAATCTTGGTTTAGAATTGATTTATACCTGGTTTAGTCAGGGATTAGACCTAATTTTGTCCTGGTTTAGTCTTGGCAGTCCTTGGAAGGTATACTGCCGCTGGGGCAACCTGTAGGAGCACCTCCAGATCTTAAGGTCGGATCTTGGTCAGAATGTACCTAGCTGTAGAATTAGCCGCATTTGGGTTTAGTTAGATAGACCAAGGTTTGCCTGATTTAGGTTTTTTAGTCCATTAACTTGGGCCTTGTGACACCAAATATATTCAGAGAAACATCTATTGAGAGCAACTGGTCTACAGCCAATCACTGCCATCAATCTAACGTCCCTAAATCTTGTACTGTTATTGTTTGTTAGTTATGCCTGGGAGCTCTTTTCTTAATGTATTCAGCTGCAGCTGGATTACCACACATTTGCATGGCATAGTTTTTGGGAAACCAATGAGATGTTCTGCTGATTTTATTACACTAGCATTAATTATGTATGCCTTATTTATCGGTCCACATTATCAACATGTTTATCTCGCAGGGATGACGATTTAATTGGCGATTAGGTAATAACTTTGAGAGCTGCTGCTAAGTGGCATCTTCATAGCCTTGGTTTTAAAATCATCGTTCATGGAGAAGACCTTTAAACGCAGCCCGCTGTACCTGCTCCAGACACGTGACATATCTCATTAGTTAATAGTAAACAACGTGAGAAGTGATCTGAATAGTGTTAGCAGGCAGGACTCACACTTACTCACACGAGACATGCATGGTAATGAGTTTGGTCATCAATGAAGCCGAGGATTTGTGTAAGATTTAGGCCAAGAAATATGTATTAAAAAAACACCAAATCATTATTAAATACAAATAAACGTAAATACAAATATCACTTAGCTTGTCATAATATGTTCATTGCTATTGTCTAGTTCAACTGATCGTAACAGATGCAGATATCCCCACAAGCCTCCGAAGACTTTTGGTCATAAGCTTTGTTTGCTGATTGACAGATTTTTTGAAACTCAGCTTTTGCTAGTATATTGTTTCATGTTATACTGTGGTGCATTTTACTTTTGACTTTATTTTATTCATTTCATTTTTTATTTATTTGATAAGTGGGACAATGTATATTAATAAACATTTAAACAAATGTAATGAGTTAGCCAAGAAGGCTGTTTTTAATCGGTAGTCCCCCTGCCAAATGTCAATAGGCATCCTAAAAATAACAGTCATAAAAAATACACAAAATAATAATAATTTACTGTGTACAAAATGAAAAGGCTTGATACCCAAACACATCCTGCACACGGCATACTGTGGTAGCAAAGAGCCCATACAGTACAGTGGAAATGTTTAAACTGACCTCTGAAACCAGTCTTGTTTGAGGGTGATTTTCAGAGGCTATTCACTGATTATGTGCTGCCCACAGTGGTTACTGATCCTTGATTTATTCAATTCTTGAGTTGGCGTTTCTTGAAATCTCTGCATGTTTTATGTATTAGCATGGTCTTTGTTCACAGCATCAAACTAATAGCCTACAACTATATACACAATTTAAGATAGTTTGCTCATTTATGTGCATTGGCATTCTGTAAATTATATGAATAAAAATAATACATGTTTGGGACCAGCTACTATGACAAAAAACAAACATATACGCTCAAGAAACCCATCCGTGTGCAATAAAATCATCTAAACAGAATAAAAGTTTTTTGTAAAAAGTTTGAGTGTAAACAGCCTCTCTCAGAGTCCAGTGGCTCCGAGATAGAAAAACCCTGATGAAAGCAGAGGACAGAATTGATTTTGGTAAGAGGATGCTTTTCCTCTCCTGGCGCTCTCAAGAGGAAGTTCCTGATTCAGGAAGAGGAGGCAGATGAAATGATTATTTTAGCTCCAAAATGGCCAGACCTGGTTTAATCAGAGGATGCGGGGGGAGTGCAATTGTGAAACTATCTATTTTTACTTTTATTTTTTGTGTTTGGGGCCATCTCAGCTCATCTAAACAATGCAGCTATTGAGACTGATATTTATTTTGCAGAAGGACACCACAATATGTTCACTCACCAATGAGGCTGTTGTCTTAGCAACTAACAGATGCACTGTCCAGGGTGCTGACCATTTCTCTCCTTTACACAGTACACCTGTTGGAAATCACAGAACAAATAGGACTATGAGCACTGTGCAGGCTTGTTAAATTTGAGCAGATATGGATAATCTCCAAAATGTGTGGACAAATCTAATGAGAGACCATGGTTTCGTTGGTAACAGTAAGAATACAACAATATACCTGCTAGTTGATTTGGTTGGAAAAATAGTGATGTGATTAATTGCACAGAACATATGTATGGATGAACTGAATCTAAATTAGAGAGGTGGCCTGTTACTGTAACTGCGACCAGACATTATCCAGGATGTACTCCACCTCAGGCCCATAGATGCTGGGATCGGCTCCAGCCACCCAGGACCCCTGCTATTTAAGATTGAGTGTAATGTAACAGTCTGAAAAACACATTTAATGAAAATAATAGGGAGACTGCATTTTCCCCAGCCCATTTTCATGTGTCCTGCCGTTCATCAACTTGAGCGGTCTGAGTGAGCCTGTCAGTGAGATATAAAAGAAACACTCCACTGTATTAAAGGCTCATTCTGTCGGAGGAGAGATGCGTTACTTGTAAAAGCTGACACCATTGTGTCTATTTTCACAGGCCCTAATCAGTCACTCAAATGAAGTGAAAACCCAATTAGCTGCTAGTAATAGAGACTTTCTGCTTCTTCTCGGGGCTTTTTGGGGAACATTCCAGCTCCCAAAAACACTCCCTGACAACCCGCTTTTTGCTTTGGCTTAGACTTGGCTGTAGCGTACCCTTTCATTAAGCCTCTGTGAAGGATATAATTGTAGATCGTATAACAGAAACATGAATACAGCCTCAAATTTAATTATGTGTTTGAAAATAAACACAGCTCGGCCAATGTGGTTTTTGAGTGAATCCAGGTAGTTGTGTTTAGCTTGTGAGGTCTTAATGACTTTTTGTAATTTAGTGGCATAATAACTTGATGATTTTTGGGTTATTATTGGTACTTTACTATCTGCCTTTCTGTGAGTCCTTGGTATACGCTTGTGTTATATTTTGTAAATATTTCATTATTTTATTGATTCCTTTATCATTTGGAAACCCCCAGAATCTGTGCATTTTTATTATTTTATTTATTCAAAATCATATGATATTGATTGTAAAATGAAATTGGATGTTACTCTGTACTGAAGCAACCCTTAGCTCGTACTCATTCATGGATATTTGCACTATAGTTCACTGTAAATCTACGTAACATCATTTTGAAGTAACTTGAGTAGAACATTGACCCCTCCACCCATCTCTGCGTCAGCTTTCAGTTCTTCTAAGTATGATGCATATTTAACTAAAACAACAGAAAACAGTGTATCTCTATTAATGAGGTTTTGTATTTTTTTATTTTGCAGTGTTATTCCCTTAAGCCTGTGATCCTTCTCCTGCAAATGCAAATCAGAACACAAGTGCATATTCATAGATGAAAAATAGAGTCCTCATCCATCCTAATAACTACCGTCATCTTCTGAGAATATTCCTTAACACCGAGTGGGAGGTACTGTCTGGTTTGGAAGCTGGATTATACATGTTTCTTATAAGCTCGTGTAGAAATAAGGGAATAAATAAAACAGGATAAAGCATTTTTGTGACTTTAATGTAGAATTAACTCCTCAGACGTGGTTATCTTTATCTGGCGCCTTCGTGAGACAGCTTCCTCTCCTGGCGACTGCAGAGGATAGAGATATGTCATGCAAAAGGGGATTGGGGAAAAGCATGTGAGCGGGCCATACGCAGTTATAGAAATACTAGGGTTCAAAAAGAGTTTTTTAGGGTCCCTGAGAATAGAGCCAGTTAGTCCTGGATTTTGAACTGGTTTAGTCCTGATTCAGACTTGTTTTCAATCTGGTCTGTTCCTGGTTTAACATTGTGGCTTTGTGAGTTTGTCTTACCTTTATAAGCTCAACACACAACACTGTACACCTTGATGACCCATCACATTTTCCAAAGTAACTATAATTTACCTGCAGTATCCCCCATTACAGCTTGGGAAAAACTAACTGTAGTTTGAAAGTTGACTTCAGGATACTCCAATAGTAAGTGCTTAGACTTTGGAACTACAGAGGGCCAGTATAGTGCTTACTCTGATTGAATCAATTGCTGTGTGTAAGGAGCTGCCCGGTGGCGCTCTCCCCAGGGTGACAGAGAGGTCCTGTGACAGCCGAAGCGATCCAGCCATCCATAACCGCGGAGCAGCCGGGATTAAAGGGACTCATGCATCATCGCTGTAGCAAGCAAGTGATGTGTAGCAGAATGTATTTATTGACTCATTGGCCGTATTGATTGTCGCAATTGATGAAATAGTCCCCCAGACAACAGTCAGGTGCAAAATAAAGAAATGAATGAAATGCATGGAAACAGCAAGTCTGTCATCTGCTCAGAAATAATTAGCATTATGTGGTACGGTGCAAATGGGTTTGGCTTAAGGTTTTACAAAATGCAGTAAATTAAACGTTTACTTAGTGTAGCTCCACATGTTTGGGATTAAGAGACAAAAAGATGTGAGCAGCCTACAACCACTGATGAAACGGAGGCATGAACCGACTGTACCTGTCCTGTATACAAGTGACTTTTGAAGTGTGGACTGCATGAAGACCTATCGACTTAGTAAACAATATTTTTTTTTTTTCTTCTAAAACCTCAGAGCACGATTTCAATCTGCCTGAAACATTTGCACAGTACCGTACCACACTTTTCCAGCAATCATCATCTTCATTCAGAGTAATACATCATTTACCTGCATTTCCCCCTGAAGCATTTTCCTTGACGGTGAAATTCGGTGTGACATTGACATTGTTCCGGTAAGCAGAGGTTTATTTAACAAGTCATTAATCTGGTAACGCCAGCTGAGTGCCGCGTGGCAGATGTTTGCTAACAAACTTATTCCGCTACGTTCTTGAACTCATTGACTTGTTTTACTGTGACAAGATGAGGGTCGGGAGGTGCACTCTGGGTAAACAATGATTAAAGTCTGTTTTGGGAAATGATCAGCCATAACATTATAACCATCCACACTGACAGGTGTATGGAGAACGTAAAGGGATTAATAACACTGGCCACATTGTTAGGTAGACCTTGCACCTCTGTGGCACCTGGTGTTGCTTTCTGCTGCTGTTACCCACCTGCTTCATGTTTTGTCATCTGTGTTCAGAGATTTCCATACCTTGAGGAAACGAGTGGTTATCTGAGCTAATGTTACCTCTTTTAGTTTCTGTTTTTTCCCCACCATTCTTTGTAAATCCTAGTCATTGTTTGAAGAATGGTCCAGATGGCACCAACAGTTACAGTTAAGTCACCATTCTTCTTCATTCAGATGCTTGGTTTGAACTTTTGTCCAGAACATATGCGCATAACTATTGGCTTATGCAATGTGATAAGCTATTTGAGCAAACAAGCATGTATAGAACTCTACCTAACAAAGTGGCCAGTAAGTGATGTAAGAACTGATCTTTAGTTTGTGATGCAGGGAAATTTGGTACTAGTAGTTAATATAATAGCTGACCGGTGTTTTCTCAGGTATTAAAATGCACAACTAACTCCTGATGAGGCTTGTCAATTCTTTCTGACACTGCACCATTTTGAGTGCACTATCATCAGTATGCTAATGCGCCGCAGTGAAACAATCCAATTATTGAATGATAGCCCCTGTACATGAGCCCTCATACTGAATATATGTTCAGTTAATGAGGAACAACTAGAAACTTAACACAGACTAAATCAACACTTGGCTAAACTCAGACAAAGACAAGGATTGTTGAGACCATCCGTGGGTAGTGACAATCTACTTGAGAAACTTTTTGCATATCTTTTTTAATGTTTTTACTTCTACTTTAGTGACAATAATCTATACTCGAGCCAATCTATACTTGAGCCAAATGTTTTTTTTATTTTTTGTCAAATTGTTTAAATGTACTTTCCCCCCGTTTGTAACAGCCAGATTTAGGACATTTATTTTCAGTATATTATTTGTATGTCTGGTTACATCAATGCTGAATTACGTTTAACTACTTGAGTGATGATGCTTTGAAGTAACTTGAGTACATATTTTGGCTACTCCACTTCCATTTTAGACTAAGTGAAAAGATGAGCACATATCAAAGCTGAATGATTTCTCTTTTTCTTCTAAAGCAGCCGGAAAGCATGTGAAATAAAAATACAGACCTCTCCATGACCTCAACCAATGTACAACACTATTTTGTGCTGTTTGCTGGTGTGTGGGAGTGAGGGCAACAAACGGCGAAGAACGTAAAAGAAGACACTGGCCTAGTTCCGCCTTAGAGCTCACGAGATAAGGGCAGTTCACATATATCACTATGGTGGTCAACATCGTTTCATATCCGCTTTCGAAAAGAACAAGCCAAAAAGGGAATAAACCATCTCCTTTTTCACAAATATAAATATATTTTATGTTTTTTGTATGTACAATAATGATTTGCCATCATCAATGACATTAGTATAAGGAGGAGGAGAGAAAAGCAATGTCAGTAAACTCTTGGGCTAATGGGAGCGGTTCTGGAGCCATGATTGTTTGGCGATTGCACTTTGAGCAGCAGACCAAGCGAGAGTTTTATTGAGAAGGCTGGTGTTACATGGCTGTGCGTGCCGTGCCACATACACTGTAAAGATGTGCCTACTTTAACCTTACAAAAAAAAAAATCCAGGAAAGAAATTGCCTTACAAATAAAAAGTATTTCCTCTGTACGTTTCAAAATATTAACTTCTTGGAAGGTTTGCTATGTATTTCATGAAGGTATCATAAGAGAGTATCATAAGAGAGTGATTGGCTGTCTGTCTCTTCATGTCCATGTGCGTCACCCTTGCTAATAACTGTCCATTGTTTTAACTCCAGTACAGCAACACTAACAGAAAAAACAAAAAACAAAAAAAACCTTGGACTTGAAGTTACCTAATTTTAAGGCAATTAATTTCCTAGATTTCCTTTAAATAATGTTAAATTGTCAAGCTTTACAGTCTAGTATTTCCTCCTTAGTACTATGAGCTTCTATGTTCGTGCTCCCCCTCCAGCTCCCATTGGAAGTTCTGTCCCGTCATTTGGTAGAACATCATATTAAAGGGTTTGTAGAACTTGTGCAGTCGCCGAATAACGTCCGGCTCAATTTTGGGGTGAGTTCTGCCTTTGGACTTGCCCAAGCACCGGGGCATGCTGCTGTCCTCCGGTTTCTTCAAACAGGGAAATCCTTTTGTTTTATTGAAGTAAAAATGTTTATCTGTTACAATCCTTTTAAGTCCTAGGAAGTCCTGCACCTTGGCCATCTCACCTGCGGGGTCCACTATGAGTCTCTCCCCACTCACAAAGTGCATCTGGGATAGAGGAAAGAACTGCATCCATGTCTCTAAATGAAGCGCATAAATTCCAATACGTAGAGCACTCCAGGACGCATCTATCAAACCAAGCGTCCGGTTCTTGAACGCCAGAACCTCAAAAGTTGGGATCTCTGGTTTCTTGGATAAGGTTTGTGTATAGTCTGAAATGGCTCTGGTTACAGGATTGCGCACCACGATTATCAGCTTGATATCCCTGGCCATGGAGTGAATGCGCTTGGGGGCATGGCTAGTCACGAAGTAGCTGGGCGTCTTCTCCATGGTGATCTGGCCCTCCAGCGTTGAAGGCATCAGCTCCCTGAGAAAACAAGAGAGGAAAAGGATTTTGCAGAATCTATTAAAAAGTGAATTATTTGGGATCACAAATGAAAAGTAAAACCAGGTAAAAAAAAAAAAAAAAAAAAAAGTCTAAACCGGGACCAAACCAGGTCTAAATTAAGACTTGACCAGGACTAAGTAGTCAAAGGTCAAATTCAAGCACCCCTACTGAATGCCACAAGAAAAATACCACAATACCCATACCACAGTTTGAGAACTAACTCCATTTCATGCTTTGTTTGGCTCAATATAATCAAAAAATTTGTTGCTGAATGATGAATATAACCCCAAATCACAGCTTTGCACTGGCCACACCGTAACTTTTGCGAACAATTCTTACTACATGACGTGGCAATGCTGTCCAGATGAACAGCCTCTTCAATTAAAAATGTCTGCCTTTCAAGTGAAAACATTAGTTCTTTGAGAAAACAACAGAAAAAAGCAGTTTAGCACGGTTTTATCCCCAGTGTAAACAAACACACGAGGACTCAGCCACAGCAAATCCTCTACATCTATTAAGCCGTGCATTATTTGGATATTACAAGCGAAAATAGCGGTTATTAGCATTGGACATTATGTTGTGAAGGGAGAAACATACAGCTAATTACAACATCCATGGAGTAATATGCCAGAGATAAAAGAAGAGAGATGAAACGGCAGGCAAGCGAGTATGCTCATTGCTTAATTGACTCCATCTGTGCTTCTCCAGGAGCTGTTTGGGAACTTTAATAATGAGTTCGCTGCATATCATTAATATGAGGGTGCCTGGGGTATTGTTGTGTCATACATTTATTATGCATGCTCGGCTCACACACTTCACACCGACAGTTTTATTCCTTATGCAATGGGAGATTCAAGCTGATTTTACCTTCTTAGGGTTAGAGGGTTAGCTTACAAGGCTATAGTGTGATTCATTATATGAATTCAAGGTAATCATTTGGGTATCCCTCTACATAGTATGCATTCAGAGATATACTGCAGACCTCGATATAATAAGCTGTTCTCTGAGCTAATGTTGCCTCTCTGTTATCTCAAACCAGTCTCTGACCTCTGGCTTCAACAAGGCGCTGCTCACTGGATATTTTATTTCTATTAAACAGTTCCCTATAAGACGTGGATTATATGCAAACATTCCAGTCAGTTTTTTGAAATACTTGAATGGTCAATGTGGTATCCACAATCATGCCATGTTCAAAGTCACTTAAATTAGTCTTTGTCATTGTGATGTTGGGTTTGAACTTGAGATACAGTAGTGTGTCTTGACATGGCTGAGAAAACCCACTGGCTTGTTACAGTGATGATGATATGATTAGCCATTTGAGTAAATAAATAACAGGTAAATAAGCCTACCTAATAAAGAAGCATGTAGTTTGAATTAAATTGAAGGTGAAGATTTGTTGTACAGCAGAAACATCCTCTACCTTCCTGTCTCAGTAAGTGTATCTCCAGGGTGATACAGAAGACCATTTGCCACTGACTGATGTGAATATTGTCTGAAAACGAGAGTGTTGAAGTATATGATTTGCACTCGGGCTGTTACTATTTTCTATCAATAATAAAGCATAGCACTCGCCTCCAGCAAATCCTTATCAAATGTTTACACTGATGCTCGTTCCAATCGGGGCTGTTTTCTTTGTTTGTAGGCTATGTGATTCAGTGCTAAATTGGTACATTAAATCCTCCATGAGAAGTCATTCATTTAACTGCTAACACACACTAGTGACGGTGGCAGTATCACATATAAAAAGCAGAACTGCAAGAATGTTTCTGCTGCAAATTAAGTCATATCTGCCTGGAAATTAATGAAACTGAAATCCAGCTAAGTCTTTTTAAGAGGAAACAGAAAATTATTTTTTCTTCTCCCTGGGATATTTTGTTCTATTACACTTAACTAGAACTCCAGACCTACTGCTGATATGGAGGATTTTTGCCTACATGCTACCATTCTCTGCAAACCATATAGACATGATTGTATGTTGTGTCATCAATTTCTGGCATAACCACATCCAAGCACTGTTTTGGTGCAAATGAAGTCACGTTGGCCTTGAAAATAAGTCATGTTGGCCTTGAAAAGAACGCATGGCCAAAATGATTCCATACATCGTCACTAAAAATGCGAACAGAACACTGTAACGCTTGAATAACATTCCCATCTCCCAGAAATATCTTGAAGCATTAGTTTGCCCAGAACGGCAGACCTTATTGTAATGACACACTCACATCAATCATTTGCATCTTGGACACATTCTAAATTAACTGTTCTATGGCAAAGAATCCAATTTACTGGGCAAAACACAAGAGCTTTTATGCACATATCGACCACGCTTGTGTTCCATCCATTGCATCCATGGATACAGGCCTGAAAGTCTCACAAGTGGCCTGGTAATTGCATCTCAGTAACAGTATTGCCTTCCTGATGGGTAATTTCCCCATGGATTATGTTTGTCTCTTGACACTATAGAACTGTGGTTACCTCTTGGCCCGTAATGGGATATTAAACATTTCTACAGATAGCATAGTGACTGGAAAGAGTATTCGTTTTCATTATATTCCATCACTTCATCCACACTTCCGTTCTTACTGTAATAAATTGATAAAGATTTTCAGAATCCGTTCAAGGACTTTAGCTCTGACTGCCTCTGCACTCAACTCTATAGGTGGTGCTTGTTGAAGGGTTTACAATGCTGGCATGAAAGAAAATATTGATGGGTCGGAAAAAGTATGATTTCTATTTCATTGTACTAGAGACCTTACGAAAACACTGTGCAATCACAAAATCTAAAAATGCTCCACATCCCAGGACACCAGATGTGTGTGATACTGCCATTTCAATTCAACCAATGGATTTAAATTAACGCAGTACAATGATAAAACGCAAGGGGGTCCACATTATTGATAGCACCTTTACCACATATCACTTTAGTGAAGCTATGTGCTATAAGCTAGTGAAGCTCAGTTTTATAATAATAATAATGCATTAGTTTTATACAGCGCTTTTCTCAAGACTCAAAGACACTTTACCTTACATTATTCATTCACTCCACAGTCACACCCGGTGGTGGTAAGCTACTTGTGTAGCCACAGCTGCTCTGGGGCACACTGACAGAGGGGGTGGCTGCCAGTCATTCATGCATTCATTTAGATGCCATAAAACAGTGTGCTTTCGGTATGTGCAAAACCAAGAAATATAAATTAACAGTTTAATATGAGTGGGAAATAGCCTCAACATGGCACCTCAGCTCCTCAAAGCCTCCATTATGACTCAACTCTTAGAATCTCTGCACCTGAGCACCATGAAGCGACCATGACTGTTTTGTGATTGGGGGCTTAACATTGTGTCATTTCATGCCTTGGATAACAACACATATAAAATAGAAAGATTCATCCCTATGTAATAGGTGGACCTCAAATTTGAATATAAATGCCTTAAAGCACTTAGGAAGAAACTATAGCCAACGAGTGCACGGGATTCATGAAAGAAGAGAAAAACAAACTATGCATTTATTTGAGCCGTAGAAAGCAGCTCATTAGGCTTGTTTGTGTAGAGAGTAATGTTGAATTCAAACTCTGTGGGTCATTTCCTGTTACACATTCCTGTTGTTTTAAGGAAGCCTTAATTAAGCTGTTTTAGCGACCCCATGGGCCATTTCAAGTGAAAAATGAAGTGTGTGTCCTTCAACAAAACCCCATGGCACAGAAGGTCTCCCTGTTGTGTTCATTTCTCTACTCATTCCTGTTAGGCGAGCCTTAGGTTGGGGCACAGCCTGGCATTGCCTATGTGTAAAGCTGATTATATGGTTAAAACAGTGACTTTTCACCTGTACTTTTCACTTAGATATTACATGCTCCAAAGAACCATCTGGGAGGGCTCCCGTTGGAAACGTTTGTGAAAGGGAGTGTTGTATTTGTAAGAGGGTGACCAGAAGTCCCACTTTGCATCAATCAGCATTTTCAGCACAAAGTTTGTGTCACACATTTTGACTCATGACAGCAGAGTTATTTGAATAAGTAAAGTCAAGTCAACCAACAAGCTGCTTCTGAAGCTGATATATACGCAATATGCAATTATGATCCTGTCACACTAATATGTATTGTGCGTATATATATATATATATATATATATGTATTGCTAATATTTTTTCATCACCATGTAGTTTATTCGTTTCACCAAGAGCATCTGTTATGCTCTGTCTGCTATGGGAAAACCTTACACTTTGACCCAAATGGATATACTGAGCCAGAATAGGTAACTCAGCAATCCCACCACCCCAGCTGGTTGTGTACAGTATAAGTGTTAGGGTAATCTGTCTAATATTATACAGTAGGTTCTCCATAAAATCCATCATAACCTTCAGAGGAGACATTTTTCATTTCCACACAAATATGACATCTGATTTGTCCACACTATAGAGTCATATGAAACCCAATAACACAATGATGAAGCCCATTGCCCTCTGTGCAACTTGTGTTAAGCTCAATGTCCTTTCCAGTAAATTGGGCGAGGGGAGATTTGGGGGGCCGGCGCTGGTAGCCCCGTCGTGATTGGGTAATGGGCCTAATGTCCCGTGCAGTGCTTATCCTGCCTCCCAGATGGATGATGATCATGAGTTGATGGAGGAAGGGGGAGGCGGGATGTGGACGTTACCCCAGGGAGCAAAGAGAGAGTGAAGAAAAACACTCAGAGGCTATCTTCATCCCCGAGGTGAGGAAGCATTTCCACAATGGAAGATGAATAGAGAGTGTGCAGGGGGCAGTTCTTAAACCTTGTCGAATAAATGTTATGTTTAGTCAATATGTTACCTCTTTTATGACACCATGTTGATGCACAGGTATCCCAGCAACTATGGGCTTCAGTGGCCAAGTATTCACAGGGCTGACACAGTGACATAGTATACTGACAGAACCACTAGAAACAATAGTCTAATAACACAAGCATCTTTTTGGATGGTGGGAGGAATCCAGAATACCCAGAGAGAACCCACAGTAATGCAGACCACAGAGATTATGTGTTGGCCGGCTGCAACCATTATAGAAGAATTAGGCCAGTATTAGGCACTGAATCCATCTTTTCCCCCAGAAACACAAGGCCCGATGTAGGGGGAGAATCTAGTCTATTCAGCATTACTTGTGTCTGCCCTAAGGGGGGTCCTCCCATGAGACATGCCCAGAACACCTCTGCAGGGACACTCTAGGAGGCGGGGGTGGTGGGGGGTTGGTGAAGTTGCGTATGTATCACTATTGTAAAATTGCATGTAGTCAGCATAATTATCAGAGCTATATTTTTTCTAATATTGTGTCCTCTGTAGCCCTAGAATGACCCATACTGATTTGATCTGTAACAAGCAAAAATGAGCACCCTCCAGACACTGATGACTGAGTGGGCCTCTTTATTTCTGACTTTGTCTTAGTGTAACTCATGCGTCAAATATTGATTGAGCTGTCTGTGCTGAAATACTTAAAACGCCCTTGTTACCAGTAAGAATTATACCCCAATCAGGCTCTACATAAATAGACTTCAGCAAGGCCTGTGCTTCGAGTGGATTTGTGATTGCCTGCGTGGACGGCCAAAAATGCTCAACAAGTACTTCTCGCGGCCAGGGCATTAGCATCACTCAACGGGAGAGCGGCTGTGAAATCTGTTCCAAGTACAGGTACAGGTTCTTACCTCTCTGGTCTCAGTCCATCTCGTGTTGTCGATTGGCTGAAGTGTGCAAAAAATTCAAAAACGACTCACAACTCGACTGAAAGCCTGGAGAGAAAGGTGAGGTGAGGAGAAAGAGAAGGGGAGAAAAGGGGTAAAGACAAGTGTTGGAGGATTGACAGGGGTGTCTGGAAGGTAGGAGTGGGGAAGAGGTGAAACTTTCACATTTCTTCTGTCAATGGCCAAAAATAACTAAATAAAACAATAGCAGTTGCAAGAGGGTATAGTAAGGATAAAGATAGACTGAGCAGTAGATACCATTGTCAGCCCAAAGTCCACCATATTGGATTATTGCACCCACCACACTATAGACCCTTTAAAATGTTTGTCATTAGGAATGTTCAAAGGTCCAAAGGTGAGTTAAAAGTAGTGTTTGTGGTAAGATATAGAATAATTCTGAGCATACAATGAAAACACTATTGTGGTCATCAACATTTCTGTGAGGACTTGTCCAGTAAAACCTAAAAATCAAGAATTTTGCCACCAGCCAAATTCTACCTGTATACTAATGTGTACATGAAATAAACATACAATGTGATGTACATTCACTAATGTTCCCTAACCAGGCTCTGACATCACCTACATGTAGAGAGTGGTCGGCATTTGTCAAAACCATCTTAATTTGTGATATTTTGTGGCTAGTTCTAATTTCTCCATTGAAAATGTATTATGGTCTTGCCTCCATTTGCTTCCATTCTGGAAATTAGAACTTTCTGTTTACCAATTTTGAAAGAGTCTATACCAATATAATTAAAGGGGCTCCAAAATAGTCAAATTAAAGGTATTTTGGGCCTAATTCATGTCCACTTAAATGATGTATTCTCTCAATGGCCTGATAAAGAAAATACATATATGTGCAGATTCACAGGAGGTAGTAAAAGAAGAAGATTGAATGTATGCAGATGAAAGGGGTTAGCTGCTCGTATCCATCGACCCTGAGGCTGGATTGATAGCTGTCACCCACTGAGACAGGACTGTGCTTTCCTCGAGGGACACAGTTGAAAGTGTGACTTCTGACTGGTTGAGTGTAAGGATAATCAAAGCCAGACGGGCAAACAGGTGCCGCTGGGATCAATACACCTTGAGCTGCAGGCACTGTCTTCAATGTCATTCCATTAATTAGACTAAATTATGAATGCGTGTGACGGAGAACAGAGGGAGAAGAGGTTGTAGTTACTCATCTCACATGAAGGTCCAGGCAGAGTGTGATCAGTTTTGAATCATGTCTTTGTTTATAATTATAATAATAATGCATTTGTTTTATACAGCGCTTTTCTCAAGACTCAAAGACGCTTTACATTACATTGGTGGTAAGCTACTTGTGTAGCCACAGCTGCCCTGGGGCACACTGACAGAGGGGGTGGCTGCCAGTCTGCGACTACAGCCCCTCCAACCACCACCACATTCATTCATTCATAAATTCATAGGCAATGCGGGTTAAGTGTCTTGCCCAGGGACACAACGACAACGTGTGCTTGGACGGGGACTCGAACCACCGACCCTCTGGTTGAAGGGCAGGCACCTACCCACTGCACCACTGCCGCTCAAACTCAAACTAGATATTGTAATCTAGTTCGAGCTTGAGCCCAGTTAAAGTCATAATTGTGCAAAAGGATTCCAAACATACCATTTACTGTTAAGCCCACACTAAATACAGTAAATAATCAAAGAGAAACCATTGGAATGAATGAAAAACATTCATTAGTGGCCATGGCCTGCCACTAATCATAACAAACCTGAGAAAAAGTCAAAAGTTTGGAGGTCAGTGAATGTAAGGCATTTTTACATACATTTACATTTGTCTGCTCATGACGTGTCCTACTGGTTTTTTATATGTTTACCTAATTATAAAAATGAACACTGTTATATTGAACTGTGTTGGGAGATATCTCCTTTCCTCGTGACATCTGTAAAACTACTGTCATTTCCAGGGTGAGACACAGCATAGACTGTCATTGTTTCACAGCTTTTAATTGTTTCTCACCCACCAGGGCACAGAATGAGTGTGACAAACTAAGTTTAGGAAACACAAACTTTGCAAAACTATTTGAGCAAAGAACTACAACAAACTACGCATTTCATCATTTTTTTAGATCTAATCAGACACAAAAAATATGAAAAATTTGCAGATTCTGGTATTGCAAAACAAATATAAAATCAGCAAATTTTTTCAAGGTTTCAATTCTCATTGTTCCAAATTGATAACTTAAAATCTCCATGGTAACAAAGAGGTGGGTATAGTCAGGTTTCAGTTTATTTGTCATATGCAGGTTCAACACAAGGTCAAAAAATGCAATGAAATGCTTAGGATCAGAAGAACCGTTAGACTCGCTAAGATAATCAAGTACTAATAGCATGCAATAATAGTACATGGTAAGAAAAAAGTGTGAAAAAAAGAGATAAGTAACAATATAATAAACATAAAAACATACAAATAAAAATAAATAATTAATAAAAAATACAAAGGTGCAGGCAGGATTAAATCAGGTGTAAGTAGAGTATTTCACAGGTGGTAAAATACTTCAGATGAATTTTGTATTGCACATGATATAGTATTGCACATG
>JAVQKC010075280.1:0-20000 GCA_036025475.1 Philypnodon macrostomus | reverse complement strand
AAATGATCCGGCAATTCGTTTTTGAGTTATCGCGTTCACAGCTAGGATCTGCAGACGCGGACGCGCACCGACGTGATTCCATAATATCGGCGACACGCTGTTTTCGCCGATATAATTAGCCTTTTGACCTCATATAGCCTACTGTTTGAGTTCCTACACCATAAATCTAGTGAGTGAACATTAAAGGAATCTCCTTGAGCATCCCACCAATCAGAAAACAAGGTTAAGTACTAATACAGATAAAAACACAATCTAGTGTTGAATCTAGATTGGAATAGGGATTCAATATGAGAGGTTTCAGACTCACAACAATGTAAATCAGTCTGACTAGCCAAGCTGTATCATAATGTTATTTTTAAGAATTAGCTAGCTAACCAGAATGGCATTGTAATATCCTTGCAATATGCAATACATTACAGGAATCTGTCATAAATACATTACAAAAGTACAGCCTGAAGCAAAGCAACATTCTACTGACTTTCAAATGGTACAAAAGAGACTTGAAAACTTGAATTGCATTTGGAGAGTTTGACTTCCTGATTTGAATTTTGAAAGAGATCAAATTGCAGACTTTTAGGGACACACTGACTCTCTCTCTCACACCTAATTGTGTTACACATGTCTTTGTGGCCCATTCTGATTTTTGGGAGGCTGTACCGGAGCTGTCCCACTTTCTCCAGTGCTCCGTCCCAGTGTTTCGAAACCTGATGCACAGTGAGAGTGTGTGCTAGGGTTATAGCTGACAATGGTCTTATTGTACCTGTGTCTGTGCTGGTCCAGAACTGAACCCTACACTAAGCCACTGCAGCCTTTTGGTGTAACACACCATTGTATCAGATCTGAAGATATAGTAATGAGCTCAGTCACACCAGTTTATATTAAAACATCTTTTAATAGGTAAGTAATCATCTCTATGTCATTGCATGTGGCTAGGTACAGTGAAGGAATAGGGCAATCTTGTGTGGAGCAATCAGTTACTTTATAATGGTGAAAATGATTGACTTAAAAGAGAACATATCAAGTAGAAAAGGTGACATCACAAACCATTACAAACAACAAACACTATTTTTTCCTGTAACCTGCGTCACATATCGCGCCAGTTTAACACGGGACTTCTTTTAACTTTGGCTGGTCCTATGCAGAGGTGGGTAGGGTAGCCAATAATTTTACTCAGAACTGGTTAAGTGAGCATAAAGTCAGATTATTTGTTTACTTTTGTTGTAATCGGGCAAAAATATTAATAATAATAAACTGATTTTTATATTTTCAAAAGATAAACTAAAACTATTTTCAAAAATTAAGGCACAAGGAACAGAATTTCCACATCATCACATTTTTCGCATAAAGCTGTTCTTACATGACACACAGGTGGTAAAAGTACTCTTACTCTTTCTATATTTACAAGATTTTACTCAAGTAAGAGTACAGTTACTTCAAAATAATTTTACTCAAGTTAAAGTAAAAAATATTGTGCAGAAAAGCTAATCTCTGGAGTACAATGTATTCAAAAAGTTGCTCAAGTAAATGTAACTGAGAAAATGTATCTGAATACTACCAACCTCTGGTCCTATGACATAAGTGACCTTGTAGTGGCTCGGAAATGAATCATTCAAACTGATTTTCATTAAAAAAGAGGTTGTTATTTTTCCTTTATTTGACAGGACAGTTAGTGACAGGAAATCAGGCGAAACTTGACGCCGGGGCAAGCTGTATAAATATGTGCTGCAGCTCTACCAACAGAGCTAAAGGCTGCACAAATGGGACTTTTTGCACAATACTATGATTAGTTGTATGTAGATTTCAATATTCAATGGTCCCAAGTCAATTAATTGTGCAAATAGTGTGACTGATTGGTTGTTTATATATCCACTTTAATTCAGAGGTAGTTTGTTCTTTGTTATCCAACTCAAATCAACATTGAACAGATCATATGTTTCCTATAGCCATGACATTTGACTTTTAAATGACTTTCAACTTAGAAGTTTAGTCAAAGAGAATTGTTATTATAATACAAAAGATAATAAAAGTGAAGAAAATCCCCCCTATTTCAATGTAAAACAAACGTTCATATTCTGCCCACTGCTGCTGACATACATTTGTATGCAGCAACAGCACTGTAGTTGACTGTCAGTGCTGTAGCTGTTGTAGCTCCAGCCCCTACTTAAAGAACGCTGGATGAATGAGGAGAAAAGTTGAAGCAGTAATGAACAGCAGTGAGACAAATTCAAACACTAGTTCAGCCAGCCTTGCCCTCCCCCCGAATTGGCATAGGGCCCTGAAACCATAGCAGCCCCTCGGAGCAGACCGGGGTTCACTCTCATAGTGGGGGTGCACATAAAGACAACACTAGACCCTTACAGAGCAATGTGAAAAAGGCTGTGTGTAAATTTCCATCTGTTTTACACATCACTTACATCCAACTTTGTGAATGAAGATATTTTGTTCTATTGCCCAGCACTTTTTTATAGAAGAGCAATAGTATTTTCTGACTAGTAATTATGAATAATGGTTTATACTAGGGATATATCAACATGAGCATTCTAGGCCAATACAGATATTTCAATTTGGCTGATATAGAAAGGAAAGGAAACAAAGAAATAACTGCCACAAACCATCTCACTCATCTCCATCACTACCTCAGTAGCAAAACCATGTCTCTCTCCTCTATCACCACAGCAGAACCATCCCACCCTTCTCCATCAATACTTCAGCGGCATAACTACCTCAGGCTCCTCCATCACCAATCCAGAAGCAGAACCATCTCACTCTCCTCCTCCATCACCATCTCAAAAGCAAAACCATCTTACTCTCTCCCATCACCACCTCAGCAGCAGAACTATCTCACTCTCCTCCATCATCACCTCAGCAGCAGAACCATCTCACTCTCCTCCATCATCACCTCAGCAGCAGAACCATCTCACTCTCCTCCATCATGCCTTCAGCATCAGAACCATCTCACTCTCCTCCATCACCACCTCAGCAACAGAACCATCTCACTCTCCTCCATCACCACCACCTCAACAGCAAAACTCTCACTCTCCTCCATCACCACCTCAGCTTCAGAACCATCTCACTCTCTCCTATCACCACCTCAGCAGCAAAACTATCTCACTCTCCTCCATCACCACCTCAGCAGCAGAACCATCTCACTCTCTCCCATCACCACCTCAAAAGCAAAACCCTCTTACTCTCTCATATCACCACCTCAGCAGCAGAACCATCTCACTCTCCTCTATCATCACCTCAGCAACAGAACCATCTCACTCTCCTCCATCATCACCTCAGCAGCAGAACCATCGCAAACCCTTTCTTTAATAAATCATTTATATAGTTCACTCTCCTAGTCAAAATGCGTTTGAATAACATGGGCATCTGGGTATGAGCAGATGACTTGGAACAAAAAATTGCAAAAAACACTAAATCTGAATGTTCTACAAAAAAAATAATGTGACAAAGAAGCACAGAACGTGTGAAAGCCTGTGTCCGGAGCGGGGGGAAAGTTGAAGCGGATTGGGAATGAGAGGAAGGAACTGGAAAGACAAACAGGGATGAAGGTAGAGGCAGGATGAGAGCCACATACAGAGCAGGGATCAGGAGGGAGTGGATAAAAAGGACGGATCATAGATGGAGAGATTAAAGGGGAGAAATGACAAGAGAGAAGGGCAGATAAAAGATTGTGAGGCAAATGAACAAAGTCAAGAAGCACAAAACAAGGAAGAATTGTATAAAAAAAGTAGTGTGTAGTTTCTAGATGGATCCATGATGAAGGAATACCCAAAAATAAGTAAGATTCATAAAAAAAACCTAGCAACTGTTCAAAGGGTCAAATTGATACAGTTAAGGCATGACAAAAAGAACAAACAATACTATAAATGAGCCTTAGAAACCCCCACAAAATACACTATTAAAAGTGATATAAGATCAAGGCTGCACTTCAAAGGAATGAAACAGCACTAAATCAGGAACAAAACCAGGCTTCAAGGAGATGTTTTTGTACTAAAATCTTTAGTAACGCCCACTGATCTACTGCTTAAAAAGCTGAAAGTAACAAAACTTAAACAAAAGAACAAATGAAACAAAACAAAAACCTCAAAAGTTCTGCTTCTTCAAACAATGTTTACAATAATGCTAACAATAATAATTCTAATGTGTATCACTTTAGCTAGTATTTTACTCTTGCTAATGTACTGAATATTCATATAAAGGTTGTCGGTCGGTGTATGATTTGTGTCAGCTGTGCGACATATTGTAAAAAATGTATACACTGAAAAGTTAGGAATCCATATTTGCCTAGTAACAAAACCTAAACAAAATTATTCTTCAAAGGGATAAATGATACAAATGAAACAAAAGTAAAATGTCAAAGGTTCTACTTCTTCAAAAGTCTTTAAATATGCAAAAAAAAAAAAACATTACAAAATGAAGACTTCACAAAACAAAGACATTCAATTGGAGTACCAGGCTAAATCAGTGGATTATTTTCTGTATGCTAGGAGTAATGAGTACAGAATTTTTTTTGCATGAATATGATTGTTCTTTTGCACCAGTGAGCCAGTGGGTCTGATGTGCTAATCCCTATTGTCAGATTAAATGGTAATCCCATGATAAAACACACTTCTCTTGCACAAGCACACATACTGCGGGGCTAAGGCTGAAACCAATGCTGCTGAATAGAAATAACCAGAATTTTCCTGGCTGGCGCTGCGTGCTTGTTGCCATGACGATATTTTTCAGAAAGACAGATAAGATAGCATAAGGGGGTGGGATGGAAAAGCGGGAAAAGTGAGACCTCCAAACCAGGAGGAGCCATAACTTTGGGTTTGGCACTGTTCACTAAATCACTAAGGGCCAAACCACATGTTCTGCATGTGTTCAGCAGCTGCATACAAGGAGCCCATTACCCCCATACACACAAACAGCACAGCTCATTGGCTGCGGGACGCCACTAGTAAACTGTCATTGGATGGCTGGATGCAAAACAACCTTGTGATTGGTCGAGAGAAACACACACCTACTATAGCCCAGGGATCAAAGACTGGAGGTAAGTGAAGACGGATGGTGGCCTCAGAGTACATAAACACACACACATGCAGTATAGAGACCACATGCTTTTACACTGAGGAATATTGTGTTTGATTAGGTGATTACTTTAAGTTGTTAGCCTTTTAAGTGTTATAGTAAACCATTTTAACTGTACATATGGACATTGTTGTAAAGTTGTAAGATGTTTCACTTTTTATCTGTTTTGAGGAGTGTTTAACTCAAAAACTATGTCCAGATGTATCTACTGAAATGCATTCTTTGACCTGTATGAATAAGGACAATGCAAATTTTGATGATAAATAAGATCATTCTAAAATAAATAAAATAATAACCTACATGACCAGCATTACACTTGTAATGCTAACAATAAATATTCATCAAAAGGTTGTCGGCCTGTGTATGTTTTATGTCAGCTGTGCGACTTTTTGTATAACCTGTATAAATTGAAAAGTTAGTCTAAAAAAACATTTTAAATACAAAAATGTAACTTACACCATTTAATATTTGTGTTCACATTATTTGGCATTTGAGATAGAAACAGAAACAATATATTTATTTTTTGTCGTAACTGGGTCTAGACTCAAAAACATACCAATAACGTAAACTAACTTAAAAGTGAAAGTTGTATTCACTTTTTAAGGTAATGCTCTTCCTTGATTTCTTCAAATAACATGAATAATTTACATTTATTATGTACCAACAATATTCAACTTCTTATTAGACCAGCATGAACTCTATTGACCCTCTATTGACTAATTCAATGTGTTTCTAATTTGCCTGGACGAAACTCAGGTGACATCGGTCCACTCTGCAAAAGATTATTTTGAAGTTTAAAAAAATCGCTACAGTGCTAGCTAGCTACAGTGGGCACTGCAAACAACTGGGAATTTATGAACTGCGCAGTCACTAATAAATCCACCTGACAGCCCACGCTTTTCTATGCACATTTCTGACTTCGGCTTGCGTTGGCATTATTTGGCATTCACTGCCATTCGTCAAAGTCAGGCATAAATGTGAGAGTTGTTTAGGAAAATGAGATCCCACCAGAGGTCAAGATGGCAGACAGTTGTGTTCATCTAAAAGTTTACTGCTCGGAAAGGTCTGGGGAGAATCAGAGCAGGTAAACAAGAATAAAGGGTGCCCGAACGGAGAAAAATGAAAAGTGCTGCAGCGGAAGGGATCAATCGTACTTCCTGATGAGATTGAATAAGTGTGCCGCAATTAATCACTCTAAATCCGTTTCCTACGCAATTGGCTGCATTCTTTTTGCCAACTAATGCTTTTTTCTGGGACATAAACCATTGGCACTGTTTATTTGAAGTTTTGCATATGCTAGAAGACAAGTGATTGATTGAGATTAAATGAAAAATCTCTCTACACTGATGCTGTTGTCTGCAATTGTTGAGATTACGTATTTTTGCATGTTCCCCCTGTGTTATTGTGAGTTCTTTCCAAGACATGCATGGTTGGTGAATGATTACTTTAAAATGTCCCTAAAGAATTGATGTTAGAATACAGGGTTGTCTGTGTCAGCCCTATGACTGCTTAGCCATTGTCTACTCTGTATCCTCCAGTCATACTCGTTTCGTTTTGACTGCCGATGATGTATCCTGCCTACGGCCCATAGTTACTGGAATAGGCTCCTGCAACCGTTGAATGAATTTCTTTTCATGTCTGTCAGGCCTCCACATGTGCGGAAAGAGCGGTTTTACACTCACTTAATACAGTCGATTTGCCCCAGCTGTAGAGAAGACTGGGCTGAGATTTTTTGAAAGTGTTCCAGTCACAAGTTCACTGAAAACCCTCAACCATCGGCCGCCTCCAAATGCATATTCAAAAAGAGCTGGAGCTTCCTGGAAAATGGTGTGACCCAGATATGTGGCCTTATAACGCAGCCAAAGAGACGAAAATGAAATATTTATGAGAGAGGTAAGGGGGAGGCCTTGGTTTTCAGCTTCATATCCTGTTTTAGACTGTCACCAACTAAATGTTCAGCACTCAATGTTGCATCACAGTTGTAATCGGAACTCGTGCAGTGTGCCTTCGGAAGCTACTGTTTTATCCTTGCTAGTGTACTTTTGCTAGCATGCTAACAAACAAAAAGTGCCAAAAAGAATCATATACAAGCATGTGGTCAAGATTTGTGTGTAAGCGTTACAATTATTGACTTTTAGCATAACACAGTAGCCTCAGACTAAACTTTCCAATTAGGTCAATGTTAGCTTTACAGGAAAAGATTTGTTGATTGCTAGCATAATAACTGTAGGCTAAATTTATAGGCTAGTGTTAGATGCATGTATATTAGCCTACAAAGAAGAAATACAAGCCAACTGGTAAGAGAGAGAAATTGTATAGTCCTAAATGTTGTTTATATTTAATTTTATATTTTAAGTTATCAACAAAGGCAATAAAGCTAAATTGAAATTAAGTTAGCATAAACACAGTACTGTGGCTATAACATTTTGGCCCAGTCTGACAAGAAATTCAAATTTGTACTAGTTGTTATTATTGTTTGCAGTTACTATATTAAGTATGTAGCATTCGGCTTAATCCTGCCTCATGTACATTTGGGAAGCTTTTCATCAACTGAATATATTAGTCTGTCTTTTATTAAAAAAATGAGAAGCACAGTGTTGAAAATAATCTTCATTGCAAAAACAGACAGAAGCTCTTCCAATTTTCCTGTTTGCCTTGGACTGGGGAAAATGTCTTTCGCAGCGCCGACTCCGTGGCAAACATCCAGGTAAAATATTTAGAATGTGAGACAGTGATAGTTACATTAAGTGAATTGGCAAAACAGTAGGCTACACCAGCATGAATCTTTTGTAAACACAATTACTCAGCAACTTAATGCATGATGTGTTATTAAACATACTCATATTCATCCTATACCCTCTATAAGCTCATGTAAGAGGTCAGGTACTTGATGCGCCCTCTCATGTAAAAGCACAGCTGTCATGGCACCAGTCCAACCATAGCATCTGCCGAGCTGATGTATGTACTGTCCGCTAACATGCTCGCTCAGCTAGCACACGTGTGACCAGATGGTAGTCCCTCCTGGGCACAGAGCATCAGGAAGCTCTTCTGAACACACATGTGGAAGATGCGCTGGGATTTACTTACAGCACATGAGGGTGGTATTATATACAGCAGCATTAATTATGTTGAACAGCAGAGGCGACCATTTTGTATTAATCATCTAACTATCATCAACTAACTATCATGGCAACAGGAAGAAAACTACTTTAAATGAGCTGGTAAATTATATATAAAAAAAAATCAGATCCTGAAATGCTCGCCCAGGCGTCGTGAGTTCGAACCGGTTTGTCCAACGTCCCTCCCCACTCTTCGCCCTGGTTTCCTGTCAAACTACTGTCTATCAATAAAAAGCCTCAAAGAAAATTGACTGGTAAATTTAGGAGACATAGATAATGTGATTAACTGGTCTAGGATATATCCCTCTTCAGGCCCAAAGTAGCCTAGGTAGCCCAAAGAAAGGATTTTCTTTTTTTATTGATCCACAATACTTATTTGGATTTAAGGTTGGATTTAAGTAGGGCTGGCGACCATACTGTCAAACTGTTATTTGATGCTAGCCAGCTGAACAAATGATCAGCACTATTGTGAAGGGACTTGTCAGAGTGTAACACAAACCATGGACGTACATTTTATTTGGTAACAAACAACATATTAAGGAAAGCTGACATATAAATTATAACCTAGATTTCACAACCATACAAACAATTTACATTTATCCCTTCGTATCGTCATGGTGCCTGGCCTTATATGATTGATTGTCTGTTATTTTGCAAGAATACCATAAATATGTCATAATTGCTTTGATTGGAATAAGAATAGTGTAAATTCCCAATGTAATTTTAAAACTGCATTCAATATAACTTTTGTCCAAGCATCCATTCATACAACTCTAACAATAATTTCTATTTTGAGTCACCAAAGTTGTTCCTCCCTTGTTTCTCTTGGCTCTTACTACAAAACCGCTACTATTCACATCTCGGTAGCAATGTACAGTATATCATTGTCAGACCTATCAAAAACACTGGTTCAAGGGTGTACCCCAATAACACTTGTATGCCTGTCTTTAATAGCAACTCTCACTGCAGTGTTCATTCAGAAATCCCAGGCTAATATGTATTGAGTGGAACGTTTCTAGAAAAAAGTACAGTAAAACCTTGTCTATACCATGTTGGGGCAAAAAAGTGCAATTTCCTGTCTTTATTAGCTGCTCAAACATATATTGGAAGTGACCATAATACGGTCTATGTTATGAATTTGAGGCGTGAGTGGAAAAATCCAGCAGCAGCTTTAGAGAAAACACACACTCCCACACACTCTGTCAAATTCACCGTTGACTTCAATCTTTATCTAATGCAGCATGATTCAAATCGGGCTGTGCCTTGCTGTACCAGCCTAAAGTCGGGTATGTAGTAGTGGCGCATTGGTGTGGAGCTAATGCTAACCTTTTGAATTCATGGGTGGTCTTTTCACCCAGACAAAATCACTTATTGTATACACTATGGAACATTGTAAGCTGTTGTTACCTTCACCCGAGGTTATGTTTTGTTGAAAAGAAAAGAAAGAAAAGAAAATACATTTTCTGCTCTGAGCCAATTGTAAAGTGTCTTTGTGTCTTGTAAATAGGGGGATTCTCAAAAGTGTGGACTTTATGGCTTAGAGCATTTACCCCTAAACTAAAAGATACACCAGTCAAAGATCTAAGCTCACCATCTTTATAACTTTAGCGACAAAAATGTTGGTTTTAGAACAAATAGTAGTTGTATTGGCTTAATTTATTGTGTGATATGATGACTTTGGGCTCCTGTGGATAGAGCATTAACCCCTGAACTAGAAGATACAAGTTCAGTTCTACATCTTTACCAATGTGAAAGATACTGACTACAGCCACATGGAGTCAGTGAGGATTAATTAACCTGTTTCATTGTTATAAAGACTTTGTGACTCAATTGATACAGCATTTACCCCTGAACTAGAAGATCCTGGGTGCTTTATCTTTAGCACTGATGAGACGTATGCTCTTGTGAAAACAGCTGACACGTGAGACACCTTGTCATCTGCAGAACTCTGTAAAAGTGGTATTTTCCAGCAGATGGAAACCACATTCATTTCTTCCACATTTCTGCCTGAGCTGTTCCTCTCATTATCACCTCTACCTCTATGTAAGCTCTCCTCTTCCTCTCTTCATCTTCATCAGTTCATCTCCTCGCACCTTTCACTTTTAACCCGTCTCTGCTAAACTACCTTCTTTTTTCCTAGAATTAATTCCTCCCCAGAATAATCTTAACCCTATTTTCCTGAATTATGATTTCTCAGCAATTTAAATGTTTGAATGGACACAAACATTTATGCATGCAAAACACCCAACCATAAATGGTACCATCAGAGAAACAAAGCCTATCCTGCTTTTAGAACCAATATGACTGGCCTGGATTCTTTGCATTTGGCGGTAAATTGGTGGGGAGGAGTTTCAGGCCACCTTCACAATTCAGAAAAATAGAAAAATAAAGAGTAAAGAGAAAATAAACAGTGTAAGCAATGGTCTAATGTGTGGTATGGACATTGTATAGGATAAAAAAAAAAAAAATTTGTGAATTATTTTCCCTTTTTGAGGAATAAGCTCAATCGATCCCTGGTTTGAGACCAATCCTGGGAGGTACATCTTATACGATTTGAGTCTTCACCCAATTTTGCCAGATTGGGTGGTTTTATGCCCAATGTTATGTTTTTATGTGGAAAGAAATAGCGTTGGTGTAATATTTGGACTACATATTAAAATTAATAGTAAAGAATAATTAGTGATATTAACATTATCAGTTTAACATTTGTTTCTTGGTTGTCAGTCATACAGCATATCTAATCAGTAATCTCGGATTGGTTGAAAACACCAATGTACTGAGCATTTGCATGTCCAGAGTAATCAATTGTATCTGTTGGTTGACCAATAGTTTTATATCACTTACTGAAATATGGTATGTTGAACTAATTCTAAAATAATACATTCATTTAGGTGGGTTTTGGATGAAGTGGCTATTGGGCTGGAAACATTTAGATCTGGCAACACTGTCCTCACCTGTGTTCCCACTCCCCCCCTTTACCCTGAACCAGCCACTGACCCAATAACCATGATATTTTTGGATGCTGCACATTGTACATAGCTCCCGAGATTAACGTTGAAAATCTAAATCAAACTTAGTGCGATCCACATGTTCCCTCTTTCATCAAATCATGCCTTCTTCCCTTCTACTAAGACATTTCTCCTCTTATTTTCTCTCCCTCAAAGCTAAAATAAAATATCCATCTAGAGTAATTCAATCTCCAGTCCACGATGAGTGAGTGATGATGTTTTGGAGAAAATGCAGCTGGGCGTCTCTCAATATTATCATTTCTAATACGACTAGCACTTCTGCAGATGGAGCGTGCAATCAATAATACTTCAGCATATTTGCTCCATGTGTAGACCTCAATAATGTCAATATTAACCGGTTTAAGTGAATTAGATTATGAGAAACTGGCAAATTTGATTTTTGAATATGACGATTCCCACTACTACACTGATTTGTGACTTATAATGGTTTGTGGCTCAATAGATAGAGCATTTACCCCTGAACTAGAAGGGGTACACGTCTGGGAGCCACATTTGCACAATTATGAGATCATGAGAAATTATTAGTCTGATGCAAATGTACAGAAGTTATTTAAGTAGTTAAGACATTTTTTATATGAACAGTAAGCTCTAACAATATCTAATATGTAAGAATATGGAGCAAACTGAAGATGTCTTTCATTCAACAAGCAAACCCTTACACTTCATTTATCCTGTACTGTGGTTGTGGTTAAGTCTAGTGTATAAATAGTATAGAATGTAGACACCAGTTAAAACAATGCTTTTAATTGTGAAATCGCCTCAGATCAAATCACACTTGGCATTTGTGTGTCTTGAAGAATAAACATTTAAGATCCTCACAGTAGAAAGAATGGGTGAAGTAGGTTTAGGCTACCTCCTGATATACTATTTACTGCTGGGAGTGAAGGACCCATCACTCACAGCAAATTTACATTTTACACCCTTCTGATCAGGCAAAAAAGACCCATCCCAACCCTCACATGAACTGTTCATACCCTGTCCCTCAGCCAAAAAGAACCACCAGTTCCCAAATATCGTGCAACCCATCCCACTCAGCATATGAACTGTACATGCCCCATCCCAAATACAGGTCAACCCATCCCACCCAGCATATAAACTGTACTTAAAAAACACTTAATCAACGCAGCTCCCCACTGCTCTCGCTAGGGCAAAATAGACCCATCCCACGCAGCACGTATATATTTCACACTCCAACCCAAATGCAGTAAGACCCATCACACCCAGCTCATTAACCCCCTGTGTTGCTATCCTAAGCCTGCATAAATTTAGATCTAGACTTGCATGTCAAGAGAATGCAGTAAATACAGACGAGCTACTAATTCCAGACTCTTGTTACATTCACCACAATAGCAACTTCCCTAACTGTAACCCTAACTCATATAATAATATATAAGGAAACAAACATATTCTATACCTTTATTTAAAAAAAACCCAAAGCTGCAGACGTCTCAGCAGTGAGTCAATTCTGGGTCTCTAAGCATCCTCTCTGCTTGCCTGCTCCTTTGTGAATGTGCAATGGTGTGGATGCAATCATGTGCTCCCGAGTCAAGATGGAGAGAGAGGAAAGACAGTTCAGACAGACAGCCAAATGTATCTACCGCGCTGTATCTGCCAGGCATAAGCTCTCTCCGCTGAAAAAGGACGACAGGAGAATGCCAGCGGCTCAGCGTTTTACTGATGCAACACAAACAGCTACTTCCCCACTCACAGGATGAACAGCACAGAGGGAAATGACACAGTTGACGAGTAAATGCTAGGGCCGACTATTAGCATACAGCAGAGGTCACGCTTAGGTTAGAAAGTAGATTCGTGTGTAAAGTTAGGGCTGAGGGATATGGTAAAAAAAATCTTTGGAATACTATTTAGTTTGTTTTCTATAATTAATATGAACACTGACGGTGAAGAGCAGAGCTTAAATAAATGCACTGTATCACGATTCAACGATCTTCCCAGGTTAGCCGGTTAAAGCTTCATATCATGATGTGATCTTCTATCGCCATATCGCAAATCTCAATGTGAAGCTACCAACAAAAACTGGAACTATGCACAAATATATATATTATATATATATATACACACACACAAATATATATATATACACAAATATAATAATGTAATCGCATAACTAAAGTGTTTCGATTAATGCATATAAGTAATGTGTCATTTTTCATTAATTTTTCTACCACCTATTCCAACTACTGAAGGTAGCCAGAGCATATACCAGAAACTATGGGTCTTAGATGAAGTACACCCTTGCAAATTAGTTGCAGGGATGACATGGAGACAAGTCAATTTAGAGCCAGCAGTTTTTACCACTATGCATTTACTTTGGCGTTGGGAAGTGGCCTGAGTCACTAGGGAGAACCCACACAAGGAGCACATGCAGACTCCACCCAGTGAGACACACTATGATAAACGCATGACTCCTTGCTTGGAGTCAGGAGCACTAATTGATCTGTCATATAGTGCCCCTAATATGTAAAATAAAAATAATAATAATATTAATAATACAGATTTGAAATAACCTAAAATATCAGTCAATAATGCATCAGATATAGTCAATAACTGAAATAAGCAGGAGAAAATACAGCCCGGGTTAGCCATTGCTTTTGTTGATGCTAGCTAACGTGTCAATTGTTTTGTTCCAGCAAAGGTCAACTGTAATTGGTCCACCTGTTTGTCTGTGGAAAAGAGAAACTTCAATAAATCGATTCTGTCTGACTCCTGCATACTGGAATAGTACACCAGGTAAATGTCACAGTCGAGTTGTAACTGTAACTTGACTTAGCAGTGCCTGTAAATATAGCCTAAAGGCACTAGCTAACATAAAAATACAAACTTCTTTGAATGGAAGTCAGGAGTAGCCAGGCCTGACTTCCTTGTTGGCCCCATGACACCAATCAGCTTGAGCTTCACACACAAACACTAGCATGCCGTGCTAACGCTCACATGAGGTATCACTAACACATGAACACACTTCTCAAACCTCATCTGGTGCAGTGGGAAGCTCGACTGACAGCAAACTGCAAACGTCTCTCCAGATGTGCCGCATGTTTGACTTTGTCAAAATGTAAAGTGGAGGAGTGAATGAGTTTCAGTCTTTAAGGCCCATAAGACCCACTCTGAAGTACAGGTCTGTAAGCACACAGAGCACAGTCTAGGAGCTCTGTTTAATACTACATGACAAACAGGCTACATTAGCATCGTTTAGTGTTAGTACCCTGCTGTTTGTCTGGGACTCTCTGCTACACTCATCATTATAGTTTCTGACATCCATTCCATTAATTAAAATGGGAAAATGTTAAGAAAACACACAGACAAAATGATGATAAACATTACACATATAATTAGAAAATATTTAAAATAGGAAATATAGCATTTACAGTCACACAATAGTGGCAGTAAACTACCTCTGTAGCCACAGCTGCCCTGGGGCAAACTTGGTTGCCAGACCATGCCAACTGGCTCTCCTGCCAACATCCAAACACAACCCAAAATCATTTATTTGGTCTTCCATAAATGTAATTATGAAAGCTTTCTTTTTGACAGCAGTGTTTGAGTGTTGTACCATGTGACCACTTCTGAGGATGACTACAGTAGAAGTCAAAACATGTCAGGGTACAACACTCAAACACTGGTCTGTTGAAAAGAAAAGATTCATAATTACAATCCCAAACACACCCCAACAATAACACATTCACACATAGGTAAGGTGGGTGTCTTGCCCAAGTACACAATGGCAGTTGTCATCAAATCTGTCTAAACTAGGCTATCTACATTCAACAGTATTCAGTTTACTGCCTGTCCTATAGCTTTCATATTCAGATGCATCTTGCACCACAGTCTGCATGAAGACTGAAGAACACAACCTCACAACAGTGAGTGATATGTAAGCAGCACTACTCTAGTAGACTCTGGAGATTGGACCACCGACATGAGTCACATCCACTGAATAACTTTGAGGCCCTCAGAAAAACTAGCTTAATTTGAGCTTCTATTTGAATCTCCCTTCACTTGTTCTTTCCTCTCTTATGTCTGTGCATGAAATTTCACACGGCATGCTAAACAGTTGTTCTTGATGGGCCGTGGCGGGGCTAGAGCGAGCTGTCAATTATGAAAATGATAAAAGGGCCTGAAGAGACAACGCTGACAGAAAAGAGACTAGGACAGACGAAAAGAGACTTGACAAAACTCAGCCAGGGCCACGGACTGGATTTAAACACACTGACTCATGCCATGGATGAGCCGTGATTAAATGTTCATTGAAAGGTGATGATGGCCTTGTCTTTGGAGAATAAAAAATGATGATTATATATATTGTGCAGAGATGGTACACTATTGTAATTAGCTATAGAGGAGTGCAGTGGAGCTTAAGGCTAAAGCTAACACATCGAAAAAATAAGCTGTTGTAAAGATGCCGTAGAAGCCTAGTTCAGTGGTTCCCAAAGTGGGGTCTGCGAAGGTCCTTCAGGGGCCCCTCCAGAGCTCCTACATAGCTTGAAAGAAATTTAGCTTGAAATAAATAACAAATATGTAGACAATTATATAGGATTTAATCAAATATTCCAATGTTTTTAAAGGAAAATTTGATGAAATAGACTTTTGCATTGAGTATTAATTTTGGTATTTTGAAGGGGCCGCGACACTCCTGAATTTGGGAATGGCTGGCAAAGATAGTTAAAAACACAAAAAATGATTTACTATAATTGATCATTTTTCAAAGTTCAAGGGTCAAATGGCTGTTAAAGAAGGCTGCACAACATATCGCAAAATTACCATTATTGCAATATCCGTATCCCGGAATATTATAACATTAAAGGCATTTGCACTAATGCTATGCCCCACAATTTTTGGTCATAACATAAATATTTTTTCACATATTCTGGGATAATCCAAGTAGTTTTATGTATAGCAGTTTCTTTGTTAATTAATATCCTTCCTTTCCATCGCCACCATTTGAGAACATTTATGACAAGCTAACTAAGCTTTTAAAAATGTGGGACTTTTTCCATTAACCTCAAAAATAGAACATCTGTGTGCATGTGACTAGGCTGTATAATTGATTTTATGGCAACACTATAGCCTACAGAAACATGGGAGTTGATGTGAGGACACTGCCTGGCATCAACAAAGTGCTTTATCGTCATTCTGTACATACTCCAGCAAGGCCTTGTCTATGAAGTCAGCTTTGTGGTGCACACAGGCTAGTAGGCACTGAATCACATGGCTATAGGCTGTTTGGCGGTTCTACATAATATACTGTAAAGCCCTATTTTTGGCCCTACCTGGATGAAATGGGCGATTTTACTTCTCCGGATACTATTTTGTAGCAGACAGCGAGCAGACTAGCCTTAATCCGTGGGGTTTCCTGTATGGGCTAAGGCAGACAGTATTTTGCCAGCAATGCACCCCACAAATAACATGCCTTCCTCCAATGTATTAATTTTAGAATGTCGATTGCATTTTCTTTCCTTACTTTTGGTATGCTGGTTTATGCTGGATGCCCTTCCTGACCAAGCCCTCACCATTTATCCAGGTATGGGGCTCTGGGCTGTCACAAAAAGTACACTGATGAAGTTAATAATAATTCAATTACAATTGCACAGAAGGTTGCTAACGTTTTTGCTAAGTGTATTTTAGCTAATCTTGATAAATGTGCTAAACGTTGCTAAATCTACCTCAAAAGTGTAAAAGAGTTGGTAGGCTGGGTTTTCTTTCAAGGTTTTAAACATTTTAATAGCAACAATTGTTAAGGCTGGTCATGGCTGCCAAATGATGATCCTATGTCATAATTAACACCTCGCTACTTCCTTATTTTGAACACATTCCCCAAATTGTTTAATATCTGACTGGAATTTGACACTCATTCTTCTGATAGATGAGGCCTGACAATATTAAAGAAAAGAGTGGGTCAATACTTTACGATGTATCTTGTGGTGCCACCCTTGATGTAAGCTAAAATAAGACTTAAACATGAAGAATCTTACGTAAACTAGGTTAACGGTGTTAGCTTAAAAAAAGACCTTATCAAAATGACAAACGTCAAACCATTGTTGTTTAATTCAGCACCATCTTCACAAATCACATTATCTTTACAGAATCACTGTGTTTCTGACATAATTTTGGCTGGGACTACTACATTTTTCTTAATATTATGGGAAATCATCTCTCTAAACACCCTCCCTCTTCCACTCTTCCAGTGAAACCTGTAAAGAAATGTCAGCTGTAATGAGCACGTATATGCAGGAGGGCAGCAGACTTTACCACATAGTGTGGGTTTTCTGGAGGATATTTTGCGACATAATTGCTAAGATAAAATTCCAAATGAGACTGGAGCCTACAGGAAAGATGGAGAGTCCCATGCAGTGAGCATATTTATCAGAGAAAACAAGACAGGCGGATGTACAGCTCTCTGTAGCCAGTGCCCACACACTGGAGTGGGCTGTGGAAATGAAACATGAGTGTGGCGCTACACTGGCTGCATTCACCAGCACTAACCACCACACACCTCAGTAACCCATGCGGGGTCTGAACCTTCCTCTGCAGTGCACCGGGCAGGGGTCTACACGGACTGCAATCTACAATCACCTCAATCTGTTGTGCCCCCACCCTCCTCCATCGCATCTCCATCACATCTCCATCGAATCTCCATCACACATGTACACCCATCATCATTAGGCCTCACAGAGCGTACATAGCCCCACAGAACCACACAGACACTGTTGGGGTGAGTGGGTGTCTTACTTGCTTTCCCGGGCCTTTGCCTCTGCAGCAGCTTCTGCACCGTGAGCAGGTCCTCGGTCTTCACCGCCTGCAGCAGTTCCTGGTCCTTCCCCATGGTCCGCTCTGAGCCACTCTACTCCCGCAGCATCCTCCGCCACCGCGGCGCTCAGCCCGAAGGGTGCGTCCGCCTCGGCCGAACCACCGAGCCGCCTCCCCTGTAGCCCGGTCTCTGCGCTAGTCCCGGTCCTGGTACCGCACTAGAAGGGCGCGGGCATGAGACGGTGTGGAGGAGACGGAGGGAGGGGATGCTCTCGGGTTCCGTTCAGTGAGGCTCGGTACAGAAGCTCCTCTACGCGGCAGAAGACGCTCACAGTCCGCTGCAGCTCACACCAGCCCAGACCGGCGCAGATAACCGTGCAGACGGTTTAAAGTGGTGTAGTCCTGGAGTAGTCCTGGTTTAGTCTTGACGTAGTCCCGGGCGGTCCAGCGGCGCTTCAAAGAGCGGCCGCGCGGAGGAGGCTCTCGTGCTTTGCGTCGTAAACACATCCAGCTGCAGCCATCTCCGCGTGCGCTGCTCCTTACAGGCGCTCGAGCGCTGGATGTGGTAATCAGTGTCCGCGTGGGGGCGGGGGCGAGCACTGAGATGAGGGTGCACGTGCACATTGGCACAGGCGCGCGCCCTCCAGCTGCCTCTCGCGGCTCGTGCTGCAGCTCGGAGGCGGACCCATAGTACGCCCACCCCCCTTTTCTCCCGCGGTTTCCATGGCGCTGCTTCTAATCTCTATGGCTCTGGTCTCTACTGAATTGTGAGTGAGGCCTAAACTCATTCCAGTCATACAGACAAAACTAAACATTCATTATTGAATCTTAGCTTCTAACAACAGCCTTGCTAAAAAAATCTATTATTGACAGTGGCCTATTACACTATTTATGTGTGAACAGGCCTAACACATTAGACACTATTTCAAGCCTGAAGCCCATATTAAAGTTATTTAAAGGTAGCCAATTAGGAAGGATCTTTACAAAATATTACTCAAAATAGCATTTACTATCTACTAGAAAAGTATAAATTATATATAATATTCATAAACCTGGAACTCTGTGGGGCCTAAATTATTGAGTTATATAGGCCTACTAATGGGAATACTTCAATAGTAGCCTTAATTGATTGTGGTGGTGTTTTAAAACTTCTATAGTCATAATACAATACAAAAATTGGACCATTCTGTTGGCCCTATGGGCTTACTTCATTAGGCAACTACACAGGTGGGGATCATCAAGCGTTGCCTGTTTATTCATGGTCATGGAACTATACACACATCTCGTATGACATGTGTGGATAACAAATGCAACAGATTTGAAAAGCACATGTGCTGGAATGAAGACCTTGACTTTTTCACTGCGGTATCACTTGTCCGTGTGTGGGCAGTGCAGCGCTGGATGCTGCTCGTCCTCCTCCACACATCAGAGCGGTTATGTAAGAGAAAGCATTAAAGAGTAGCCCGTATGGCACAGACAAGAACGTATTTAGAAATGTGTCTTTGTTAGCGATGTATTGAAGCTGCTTTTTTAGCCCGGAGCGCTAAATCCATAATGTGAAATGGTTCTAGAGGGAGTTGTATGCTACCTGTTAAAGCTAGGTCTGTTATCGGTGACACAACTAAGATTTAAGAGGTAGCCTCGCTCTGAGCAACATAAGCGTGGTCAAATTGTATAGATATTAAAATTAAACCTCATTTAGTCATGGTCTAGAACTAGGTTTAGCCTTTATTTGTTCTTGGTTTAGGACTGGTTTAGCCTTGATTTATGCTGATTTTGTCCAAACCCAGACCTGGTTTAGCCCTGGTTTAGTCCTGCATCAGCATTACAATCCTAAATTTGGTTCCTGTTTGGCTCTACCTTAGCTCTGGTTCAGCCCTAGTTTAGTCACTGTTTAGACCTAGTTTAGTCACTGTTTAGACCATTTAGTCACTGTTTAGACCTAGTTTAGTCACTGTTTAGACCATTTAGTCACTGTTTAGACCTAGTTTAGTCACTGTTTAGACCTAGT
>JAVQKC010075266.1:0-10050 GCA_036025475.1 Philypnodon macrostomus | reverse complement strand
AATTTTACTGTATTAATAGTGGCTTTATGTCTGATATAGTCCCTTCTAGGGACGAGCACTGCAAATTAGCCACGGCTACAAGTGCTGTAGTATATGACACGTAAAATGTATATACTTGTCCCTATCAAATAAATAAATAAATACAAATGTACTCTGTGTATAGGTGATCATCCCTGTAGGCCACCATTCACTTGATTTCTCTTTTTATTCATTCATCTTTCACCTATTATTGTATTAACTTTGCCATGTTGAAATGGTTATTCTTCTGTAAGTCTGTGAAATTGAAATAATCTTCAGTCAAAGTACAAGTTTGCTCTAAATATGATATACACAGCCATTTGTATTATCTTTAGGATGCAGCCAGGTCCTTGTGGTCATAGGGTTACAAGAGAATATACTAATGAATACAAAGAGCACCATCTTCAGAATATAGTACACAAAATACTAACAATAGGCTATATACAGTACAGTGCTGTATATTTTCTCCCCATGGAGTTTAGACTTCCACTGTCCATGTGCTCTAGTTATATTGATTTGTGCAGGCGGACTTTGCATTTGCATATAAATATGGTTATTCACCTCAGTATTAGTATGTTCGAGTATGTGTCGATTTGTAATAAACGTGATGCTCTCGCCTCCTCACCTGCACACGGACATCTCAACATATGTATGTATGTATGTATGTATGTAAATGATGCGCACTTAGTCCTAAACACAGGAGCATTCAACGGGCAGGCTATGATCTGGCTCCAAATTACAGCAGATTGTCCTGGGTGCATGTGTGAAAGAGCTATATGACATGAACTGCATGTACAAGAGAACATTGTGGTGTTAGGGGCTACTGCACTAAAGTGTTGAAGCTGGTCTGGCTAGTATATTTGACCCTTTCTTCGCCATGGCTCAGTTTTGATTTAGTCTCTCTTGTCACTACACACCTCATCAATCATTCATTCATTCTGGGCATTAGGTGGTGTACACCCTGGACAACGGCCAGATATTTGCAGGGTCAACACAAAAACATGCTGACAGAAAACTATTCACTCTCACATCACACTGTTAATGTAATAAAGCCATTTTACATATAACTAGGCCTGTCCATTGGTCTGCCACAATTGCACTTTAATCAGACATTGTGTAATTTCTAAGGGTTTTTATATTGTTACAAAGTAATTAAGAGGCCCCGCCCCCAAACCATGACAAACATTGGACACAACTATCTTACTTTTTTGATTTGTCTGGATGTTTGTGAATAATGTTTTTGCCAAATAAAAAAAAAAATCCCTAAAACTACATTCTTCTTTCAATCTATAGGGGGCGCTATAGATGTAACTGGCATCATACAGGTCAGATGTGTTCAGGGCCGGGGGGTAATTAGGTATTTCAGGTTTGAGCCTAATCTGGCAAAGTATGTGCAAATTAGAGGCTGTCAAATATACCTGACTTCCCAATTTTAATCCAAAAAAGCCGACTTCCAGTTTGTTGTAGGGTGGGGTCATAATAATATTTTATGTTGGGTACAATGTGGAGAATCACTGTACCAAGTTTCATTTCAGGGCATTAATTAGTTAATTATTTAATTGTCATTAATCATAGAAGTACCAAACTCAATCCAGTTCAGCATCTTCATGATATGTACCTGTGTGCAAAAGTTGAAAAAGATCTGGCAAAGACTTTTTGAGTTATTGCGTTTATAGTTTTGGCCCATAATTAATTAATTACTTAATTAATATTCATCGTAGAAGTACCAAAATCGATACAGTTTGGTGTTTTTATGATATGTACTTTTGTGCAGAAGTTGAAACTGATCTGGTTTGTTTTTGAGTTATCACGTTTGCATGTAGGATCAGCAGACGCGGACCAACGTGATTCCATAATATCGTCGTTTCGCAGATATAATTATCCCATATACAATTATATACAATGTTAACCTACACATTTAAAATGGGGGTAATGTTTTTTGCAATATTTCCTTCTTTCAATTCAATTCAATTTTATTTGTATAGTCCTATAGCACAACAAGCAACACAACAAACACAACTTTCCTCTAGCACATGCCCCTGTCTTGCTCTAAGCCACAGTTTCATGGTTAGTTGAGCTGTTCCACTCTTTTGTATCTTTACTCATTGGTTCTGTGGCAGTCAAAAATGATGATCCTCTGATGTGGGCCTGCTCTGGTGCATGGCTCTAATCCCCTTCGATACTTGTGTGTGTGCTCCCATATCTGATCTTATTACCCTGTACGGCTGTTTGCCTTCTCCACAGACGGAGATGAGATTCTGGGAGCCTGTGCATGTAGAAAGGTCAATCCGGCTTCACATTTCTATCTCTTCAATCCATCTGAAGTCATTTGATTTTTGAGCGTTAACGTATTAATCAAACATAAGTCATTTTTAATCTACTGTTAGTGACAATGTTGAGTGTAATGTCCTTTTGAAACATGTCACCATGCTCACTCTTCCAAGTCAACTGTTGCTCTATTACTAACTCTTCCGTAAACCACTTATTCACGGAAGATCAGTATGTTGAATATGGTCTCTTCAAAGGCACACACATTTGATCAATGATCTACTGAAGGTAACGTACATGAAAACTTGAGCTCCCAGACAAGCTGGACATAATGACAATACAGAATATTTACATGAGCTACCATAGTGGGCAAATTTGCCATCAGAAAAACAAAGACTTACTGTCAGAGCACTTCCAAATTAATCAAATTAAAAACACACATCTGTGCTACATGTTTCCTTTGAGTATTATTTTACATCATGTTAAGATACAATGTATTTACTGCAATTTAAAATCACTCAACTCAAACTCAATTTGAGGCGGCAGTGGTGCAGTGGGTAGGTGCTCGCCCTTCAACCAGAGGGTCGGTGGTTCGAGTCCTCGTCCAAGCACAAGTGTTGTGTCCCTGTGCAAGACACTTAACCCACATTGCCAATGAATGTGTGTAGGCGCAGACTGGCAGCCACCCCCTCTGTCAGTGTGCCCCAGGGCAGCTGTGGCTACACAATTAGCTTACCACCCCCGGGTGTGACTGTGGAGTGAATGAATGATGTAATGTAAAGCATCTTTGAGTCTTGAGAAAAGCGCTGTATAAAACTAATGCATTATTATCTATATCCATCCATCCATCCATCTATATATACATATCAATATGAACGCCTGATCATTTTGAACTAAAAAAGTAGCAACATATAGTTTCAAAGACTTGAAACTTGGTGCACTGGGTCACACACAGCAAATATGCTCCTAATCTGAGAGAAACTTCTACAAAAAGCAAAACATAAATCAATAAAAGCCCTATGTTTTAATATGGGACCAATTGGGGCCTGTTGCTGCACACATTTCTACTCACCCTATGGCCAAACAAAACAAAGTAGAGGAGTGACAACCACATATCTGATCTCTAGTGATATAAAAAAAGAATGTGTACCCAAACTCATCTTCCAAGCTTCATGTTTGCACACTTTAATAACCTTATGTTTGAGACTAAAGCTGAAGACACACTACTATGGCTTACACTTACACTTAACAACTACACGACAACTGGAACCACGCAGCAAAGTGTTTGTATCGCGTCATTTGCCGTCAATTCCCCGAGGTTGTGGTAAAGACGGTTTAACAGGAAGTAGAGGCGCGGAGCTACGGAAACAAAATGTCCAGTGCACTCTCAAAATAAAAGGATGGAAGCATGTGGGATTTAAGTTGATTTACACCCAGGCATGTATTTTACAAGGATTATACACAGATATAGAAGTTATGCGACTGGACCCACAGCTTATGGGGATATGTCATCAATTACATTAGTACAAACTAACTTTGGAGGCTTGTGCTAGGCTATGCTCAGCTACAGACATGTTGCTCCAAGCTTGAGAAATAGGTTGTTTTTTCTTGACACAAAGATCACAAAGATTCAATGTAAAATACAGTGGGCAGATACACGGGAGACAATGCAGAAATATGCTGTGTGTATTAAACTCTGAGAGGGAAGGAGAGGATACCCTCCCTCCCTCCCTCCTGCTAAAACACACACAAAAGCTGATGGTAAAGAGTCCACACAACACGACTACATTCAGAATTGGATTTAAAATTCAAACATGTTTGATTAACTGCGACTGGAGTCTAGTCTGTCTCCCGCACACACTTAGCGATTTGTGACACACTACCCGATTGGAACTCTTGATGACCAGTAACAACTGAAAATTGGCTAAAATCATGTAGTGTGTTCTCAGCAGAAGGATGATATAAGCTCCTCATCTGGTTTAAATACAAATCTGTGGTCAGGTGATACTTTACTCCAGATATGCAAAACTCACCAGATAATGTTGCCCACCCACCACAGTATCATCCACAACTCATTGCATATGTGATTTAAAACTGTTGTATAGAGGTGACCTTTTTGCAAAGTTGATTAGCCTTTAAGCCAGAAGTTTGAGTGTCATCCTGCACTTTCCATTGAGTGCTTTATGGAATAACCCTTAGGCTTAATGTAAGTAAACATATTCACTCCCCTACAGCAGTCATTGAGCAGTGCTTCTACATTCTAAAGCTCATTGAACAGCTGTCCTTGTGCTTGCATTTACGTGTGTTGAGTCAAAATGACGTCCCACAATCATCCTCCATGACACCCTCTTTCCCTCCTCCTGACTCCACAAGCTGAATCAGAACAAGCTCTATGCAAATATCTTTTTGTAATGACTTGTAATAAGCCGTGTATTGTTGGTGGAGCTGTGCAGGCGTAGAGACACAAAAGCACAGCAGGTGAGAAGACTATGAGCGGCCATGTTTATCTCTCTTTTCCCTTTGATTCAATCCAATTTTCCTGCTTTCAATTAATTAAAACTGTGCGGATAAAGCTCTGTGATGCATGCTGAATATGGAAGTACATGTGATAATAACTGACTGCAGTTTTCTGCCTCTTAACACAACACACAAAAACCGGGTTTGACATTTGGCACAACCTCGATACAATGTGCAGATGATAAACAAATTGTAATTGTAGTTATAATTAAATGCAATCTGGAAATATTCAATGACAATAGAGATTATGAACAATCAATAGGCATGTCAGCATCTTACTTTCTACCTATGTGAAGGCTTTACTATGTTTTATAAAATGTTAATGCTTGAGACTCTCTCAGTAATATTTCATAATTGCTTTCATTTGAGCAGTTTGGTGGAGCCAAAAACATGCACAAAAATGAGGCTGCACTATGTAAAAGAACTGTACATTAATGTTGTACGTACAAAGACAGTGTGTGGTTGGCGGATTCACATTTTCCAACTTAATCCAATTATCCAGGGAGCAGTGGAGCCACGCACAAGGCAGCATTTATATCTTTTAGAATTGCATAGCCATTAGTGAAGAAATGTTTCACCACGGGAGGCACACCATCACTCACAGCTCTTTGTGTTCTGGCTCGGGCTCCATTCAGGGCTGAGAGTAGAAATACATCACACTACAGAGCTGCCACACAGTATATTTAGAAAAAGGAATAGCGCCCCCTACCATATGCTGGAGAATGATTGGCGGTTTGGAGTGGAAAAGACCACACCATTTTCTGGCAAAGAGGAAGACATGCTGAGATGCTGTTCCTGTTCCTACCACTTGGCCACCACAAAAGGAAGTCTTGTGAGGTCATAAAGCTTTAATTTATTTGTCTACTGCTTATTGACATTGTGAATTTTCAATGACTGGAGCCTTACCTAGTCTCCTATAGTCCTATTGGTTCTAAGTGCTAAGACCGCCATTAAACAGGACAATTTACCTTTTCAACTGCATGAGGAAGCAAGAGTATGCAGAGAAAACCCACAATAACAGCAGGGAAATATGAAGACTACAAAAGGGAGCCTGTTCAAGAATTGAACCCTTGCACATCCTCTTTGTTAAGCAAGGAGAATGCTACAACCCAGTGCCTTTAGCCAACTGTACCACACATTTATCAAGAATAGTCCTTGATGCGTATACATTAACCATCTGCTGAACAAAAGTGTCACACATTACTTTATGCACTATATGTATATTCTATATGTTCTAATGTTCTAATACTTTGTGTTTAGTCAAGGTCATTGTGTGTGCCTTCACCACACAGTAATCTCTTATACTCACATTAACTCAGAATCCAGCAGTCATGTTTATCTGAGCATCTAAGCATTTCCACAGTGTTTGGGGAAGCTACAGATGGTTCTTGACAAACAGAACATTTTGCGTTCATTCCTTCAAGCAAAACACATTTCCAAAGACAGCGCTGCTCCCATTTTTGCATCAAGAATTTATACATTTTATTTCCACAAAACTAGCTTTCTCTTGGCTTCCAGACACATGCAGAATGGACTTGTTTTTCGCTGAGCTCTTTTTGACCGCACTGTGAGAATTTGACCCTGTTGGCCAAAATCTGACACTCCACACACACACACATACAAACTTACTGTCAGAAGCCATTTATGTTTTGAGCAAACTTTGGCTAGATTCAGTTGTCATAGCCAGCGGGACATTAAAGCTTCCTCTTCTAAAAGGAAAATTTGATTCCTGCCCGCTCAGCCATGAGGTGTTACATTGGGCTTATTGTAAATGGCACACACAAAATGTGTGTCAGAGGAGAGACCGCGTAAGCAACGATGCATTTGGAATCTAAATCAACAGAAATTTTTTGTAGAGCATAGCATGGGCGTAATTGTTTATTGTTTCTGGTGTAGTTTGCGTGTGTGCGTGTCAGGTAGCAACTTTATGCAAAAACCTACTGATCAGCTTTAGATGCAATTTTCAGGGAAGGTCATGAATAGCACAAGGAATATTAGATTCAATTCGATTTTGGGACTGATCCGGATCACCAGCTGGATCCAGGATTTTTCTCAACATATTTTTTATTTCTTGCAATAAGTCTCTCCTCCCTCATCCCTCATGTCTTGTGAAACCTGACACCTCCCCCACTGGCCCTGTGGTAAAGTCACAGCAGGGAAAAACAACATGTCCTGTTAAAAATGACGCTTTAAAAACACCAGGTCAAACTATGTGTTGATGAACTAGGCCAAGAAGAGAGAGTGAGAGTGCAGACTTCCGCCAAGGTAGGTCATGTCACCTGTATGTACTCCTAAAATGAACTGTTGTACATAGAACCTTCTGTGAGACTTGACAAACCTCCAGAAAAATACAAAAAAAACATGACTTGTCTTTCTTTGTTTCTATTAATGATCTCAAAATCATTCAAATCATCTTAGTACAATGAGAGGTTAAAAACCATAGAATTTGAGAATTAGATTTCTCTACCTTTTCAGCTTCTTGCCCGATGACATTGTTTTATGAGGCTATTGTTTGTTTCTGTAGTTGTTTGGATTGGGGAAATTAGCTACATTGGTGGAGGTCTGCACTCTCTGCTTTCTAGTTTTTTTTATTGGATGAGTGCTTAATTAAACTCTTATGCCAAAGTTACACTTTTCTTAAGTATAATTTATGGATAGGGTAAATACATGAAGCTCCACTTACAGCTGTGTCCAGTGGGACGGTTTATGGCCTCGAGGAGACCTTCACGTTAACGCATCTGGAGTGTGTACACTGTATACGAGGAAGAGCATGTTTGTGGGCATGTTCCATACCCATTAACAAGAGGTTAAAATGACGATGGCTTCTTGGTTTTTAATGCACTTGTGAAAACCATGTAAATACCTCCAAGTTAGTCAACATGTATGATAAGGGTAGAAATAAAATCATCATCAGTATCATTTATTTTTCATTTTCATTTGATTTCTATTTTCATTTTATTTATTTTTTTCATTTTCATTTTATTTATTTTTTTCATTTTTCATTTTATTTATTTATTTTTCTTCCAGTGTAGTACAAATTGCTTTTTTGGTCAGAGTTCAGACATATTGTACAACTATACAATACAACTAGACTTTGTTTTTTAAAAATATAATGGTTTATGTAAACATTTTAAATATGTTAGAGTGGCAAAAGATAAAGGGAACACTCCATATTTATTCATATCAAATTCATATCATCTTAAATTATGTTTCATTAACATTTAAACACGATATGCAAGTTAACACAAATGAGACTGAGGTAGAAGCACATACTGATACATATTTAATACTACCATAATGTTTTAGCTTCATTTTTCATAAACATCCGGAACTGTGTCTAATGTCAAAAACAACACCAGATGAGTGTTACTACAATAAACTAATTTACTAATGAGCAAAAGAGGATTCAAGATTATGATTTAATAACTCTATGCTTTGCCACACAATTTTAGGTAGCCAACATTACATGGTCACTCACCAGGAGGGGATATCTATTTCAACTACATATCCTCATAGGCACAAACACCTTATATTCTCTCCCTCTAGTATTAGTTTCACAGTATTTCATAGATTCTACCCTGAAATTAAATCAGACAGGTTTCCATGGACGTTTCACTCACTTTTAGTCTAGTTAGATCAAACAACTCCCAGATAAAAACCTTCAATATTTGTTGCACTCGATACTGACAGTGTTCTATAAATATAGTAGTAAATGTATTATTTAGTTAGTTGTGTTACAGTACAGGAAGCAGTTCTTAGCAGGGCATCTTTGTTACTAGGCAACCACATCATCCCACAGAGTTTTGGGGGGAAAATGGCTCCCTGCTGTTTTTGGTATAAATGATTTAATTGTTCCATCCTTTATTCTAGAAAGCTCTGAAGAAAACCTAATCAGTAAACCCATAATCAAATAGTGGCGGAATAGTCGGTTGTTGAGAGACTAGACCGAATTAAAGATGCAAAGGAGTTGAAAATGCCCTCTGGTGGTTCCATTAGTGGGAGTATTTGTAACTATAGCTAACTGGGCAGCTGTGTTCATAAACGCAGCACCTATCAGCATAAAGGATTTGTGTTTGATTTGAGAAGCCCCGCCCCCTGGACCCAAACAAGTGTTAAAAGAAGAACATGTGTGTAAGTATAGGGAGCGCTTACATTTGGCATGTTTGTAAAGCAAACATGAAAGAGGTAAAAGTTGCTGTAACAAAAACTTCTACCATTCCAACTGTGAAGTATTGATCAGAGCATGGCTGGCGGTGAGGTTTCAATAGAGGACTCTGCATGTCTACAATCTTTCATCTTACTCAAACATGTACGTGTGTCTGGAAATTCATTTTAGAATGCACTTGTACAATAAAAAATATTGGCCTTTTTGTCTATTGAAATATTGTCTAAGACCCCATTCAGTCAGATGAAATGCTGTTTGAGAGCTGTGAGAATCTAAGTGCTTTATTGGATTTCATAATTGATTAAAATAAACATGGAGCTTATTCGCTGTGTTTGTTGGCAGCTTGCAAATCCAGCCCTCTGAACTCAGTTAAAACAGTGCGAAAGCTCCTAACACGATCACTACAGGAAGTGGAGCACAAAGCTGCGCAAACAAATAATAAAAAGCAGCCGGCAGTTGGAATTAATGCCATTCAGTCTGTCAGTGAGTATCGACACACACTGAGATCTCTATCCAGTGTTTTTACACATGAGCAACAGTGGAGAATGAAAGCATTTTACTGCCAGTATGTCCAGACAATAATAATGAATACGACATACTGTAGAAAGACTCCAAAACCCCCAGAGGAATATGATATTGCTTTTGGCTAAGATCAAAAGGTAAGTAAGTGAACAGTAGTGAAATATAGTAGACAATACCAGACGGGTATTTTGCCTTCAGATGTTACCCCTGTGGGTATCTCCTTGATGGCTTTCAGATTACCAGGCCAATAGTGTTACAGTAACACATTAAATTGAACATTGCATATTTAACCCACTAAACCAATAGTGTTACAACATTACAGTATATATATATATATATATATATATATATATATATGACATTACATTACACTACATTATACATTGCACTTTCAACTTGTAAATATTTATTTTATTGTATATTTGTATATTGTATAATTGTTTTGTGTCTGTGTTATCCCCCCTTCCTAGGACTACAGATGGAAATTAGCTATGAGCTACAATCTGGTACAAACATCTCTGCCACTGTGCTTAATGTAATTGTACACTGTCCTAATAAAC